>JAIPRL010000452.1:0-139914 GCA_025469235.1 Pemphigus obesinymphae | reverse complement strand
ACTGCAAGACTCTTGCAAGTCTTGCTTTTAAATAAAATAAAAATTAATGAATTAAATACGTTATTTATTACATTTTTTTTCTTGGTATACATTATTTATAATTCCACACCAAATCTACAGATTTCTCCTAATGCAATCATCAATATCCTATTGTAATATTTTCGGAAATGATTATCGTTTATCAAATATATGGGTAAACAGTTTTTCTACTATTTCTTGAAAATTCGGTGTTATCAAAAACAGTCAACTACACAGATACCTACCTAATTATTTTTTGTGAAAGGAGGGGGGAATTACCCCCATTACTCCCTGTATCCCCCCTTGTGTACGTATAAATAAATTATCTATTCTTATTTATAACGATGGTAAAAAAAAAAAAATCAAGGTTGCAAGAATTTTACAAGACCAAGACCAAGACCAAGACCAAGACCAAGACCAAGACCAAGACTGAGTAGACAAGACCAAGATCAAGACGCATCACTAAGCGTGTTAAATCTCGGGTTCTAAACGTATTTTAAACAATAATAATCTATAAACATTATAAAATAATAGCTATAACTTTAGTACTTAACCAAATCAACAATGTTTATCGTAACTATGTAATAAACATAACGAATAATATGTATTTCCCCGGTAGCTAAATTAACAATTTTAACTATGTACTAGTTACTACGGGCAGACGAATGGACACGATGGGAATATAAGACGTCTAAACTTATGTTTAGATATCCAAAAATAGCACGAGTGAAATGTAAATTTTATATAACTTTTAATGTAGGCAATTGAATTACTTTTTCCAATATTATTTTTGTATCCCATACTGCAGGATATACGGTATATATTTGGTATACGTACCTCAGTGGCAGCTGTAATTATTATGTATAGGCTGTGAGTTCACAGGTAGCCTGTGCCCTGTTGCTCGAACTGGGTTAAAGGGTCAGTGTTTTACTGAACAAGCAGCAGCTGATATATTTTAATAAACCGCACGATAAACTGAATAAACCGTATTTTTCAATACTTTTGCTGGAATCTGGTGGGAGTCTTTCCTTTGTCGAACAATTTTAATCGAGTATTTTTAAAAAATCGATGTTGTTTTCAGGAAATAGAAACTGGTTTGAATATGTTTTTGTTTGGTGGTTCCGGGCTTGAACCTTTTCCGGGTTGGAATACAATGTCAACTTTTTTATGGGTTGAAAACGGTTTCAACATTTACCTATTTCTAAATCCTACGTTAAGGATACCGATGTGTTTTAAAAACTGTGTGGGCTTGAAAAACAAAATTAAATTATAAACATCAAGAATGCAATTTATGAATTTTAATTTGTAACTCAACATACTTATGTTTACTATTTAAAATAGTTAACATATATATTGTATGTATGTATTAACATATATAACATATAATGATCGTATAATATATGTTTTAAGAGAACATCATACGTATATTTTCATCATGTATAAATAAAACACAGTTTGTTTATGTGGAAAAGCGCAATGCACATTTATCGCATAAACATAGTTTTGACACGATAGTACACCCGTCTGCACGCTTACCGCTCAATGAAGCTATTGTTATCGCTCATAACTTATTCGCGCATGTGATAAGGATCACGCAATGTTGTCATTGTACACGTCTTGAATGTTTACCGATTAAAATTTTTAATGTCCTATGAACGTTAACACTACAAGCCGTACAAGATGTTAATAGTCTGTTTTATGAAACCAATGTATAACAATAATTCATGTTATTTTATCGTAGATTTTTTTAGACGAGCTGACGTGATATCGGCGACAGAAAAACGCCGCGTGCGGTAAGGTCCCATCCCCAAACCAAACGATAACGGCATATCCGCGATAACGGCTTTGGGCGGCGCCATAACATTACCGGGCCCACACACCGGTCGGTCGCACATGCCCGGGAAGGACCGTCTGTGTAAAGGGTTTTCGGGGCGGCGACGGTACGAGCACTCGTATATACGACCTAACAACAATTATTATATTGTACGTTTGCATTGTATAATGTAAACTGTAATGTTTTTCCCGGGCCGCGCGGACGTCATCGTGCACATTTCGGCCGTAACGCGCGGGGTGTGCGGCGGGACCCGTTTTCCGCACCACACAACCCTTTACACCGTCACCGTGGACGGGAAACGGGCGCGGGCGCTCATTGTGTAAGTCCGGAGAGGTGAGGGGAGGGCGCGCGCAACACAAACTCAATAATACGTATACGTATACGGGCGGTAATGGTGGAAAAGACCGAAAATCGAGCAGCTGCCGCGTCACACAATATTATGTGTTTGATGTTTACGGTTGCCGTTTTTGACAACCCGACCGCCGGTGGGTGGGCGGGGGGGGGGGAGAGGGCCCCGAGCACACGAGACAATCGCACTACTAACCCACTAACGGTGTTTGCCGGGCCGCGTGTTGCGGGCCGAGCAGGTGTGTGTGACGCGCGAGCAAGTTTTTCGCGCCCGGTGTGGCCCCCCCAAGCCGAATACAATAATAATGATAATGACGATAGTACAGTGATAATACAGGTAATGCACGATACGCATAGGTATACATATACATTATAATATCCGATATCGTACATTATACTCGCATGCTATAATCGAGTGTGCTCGGCACAGGCAGCCATTGGGTTATAACGGGGAAAACCGTATTTACCTAACCGTATGTGCGCGTATACGGACTCGTGCCTCGAAAAAAAAAAAAAAATACGCCACATTATGTGTTTTGCGATACGAGTGGTCCGGTGTGCACCGTTTGTACACATATATGTTTTTACATTGTGTTATTATTATAATATTATATTATATTGTGTCCGTGTTTTCACCACCTGTAAGATTGTACACGGGACGCGTGGTTAGGTACGCGCAGTCGCCGCCACCTTCGAAAATGTGTTAATAATTTCCCGAGACAGCTAGCGGTTATAATAATAATAATAATATGTTGTACTTGTACAAACCTATACAAACGGTATATTATTATTGTCGTTATCAATCAAGTGCCCATACATCGAATGGGCCCTGTTGCAGTGTTGCAATTGGAAAAACAGAAGTACCTACCGTAAAACACGACTGCGAACATTTTTTGTCGGCATAGTTGGAATGGGTGGAGACTCACTACATTTTTTTAAAACTATCTTTGAGAGATGGTCAAAAGACACTTACTTATTATTTGTAACTGCAGTATACCAGTTAAATAGTATGAAGAAATGTTAAAATTTTCCCCGTCACATTATTTATAGTCGTTGTCTCTTTTGGTCCTCTTGAAACTAATAAAAATAATTAAAAAATTTGTTTTTTTACAATTGTTTCTTCAAATAATTGTAAACTTAATTTGGGATTAATTATATCGATATTTTCAGATCTATTCTACAGATTATATACATATTATAAAACCTAAGTTTTTGAATTTTCATTTATTGTACTTTGATATAAATGCAAAAATAATTACAGAATGATATCTCCTCCAAAATTCTCATACGAATCGATATGTCACATAATTTATCCTAATTTTCGATTATTTATAACGTTTGTCGCTTAGTGTCGCTTACAGTGTCGCCTGATGTCGTCATAATGAAAAAAATTATGTGATATATCGATTTATATGAGAAATTTTCAGAAAATAATATGGTATAATTTTTTTATTAATGTCTAACTTACGGTCGTACATAAATAGTTAACATGAAAAACTTTGATTTTGTTTATTTTTTATTGAAAATTTCTTATATGAATGAATATGTCACATCACTTTTCCCAGCATGGTGACGGTGACATCAGGTGACAATGAGCATCAAAACTCAAAAGGAGGGAAAATGATGTGATATATGTTGATTCATATAAGAACTTTAGGTTTTAAAGATAGAAAACAAATTTAAAAACTTTCGTTATTGGGTCACTCCAAAGTATGTGTACAAATTTTGTGTATTAATTTCAGAAATATCCTGTGTAAGGGAATTGGTTTGAATTTCACTAGTTAGATCTGGTCCAAATTCAGGTTAAAGTGAGTACTGTTTCGATCCAGTTCCGATTTTAAAATGTTGATCTGGTTTAGTCGGTTTGAGCTGTATCTATTAGTATTTTATCGGGCGTAGACTTTTTGCGTATCGCTATTGTTAGTAATTACTTTTTTATTTGTTTCATTATTAAAATTATTTTCCGATATTTAGAATAAATATCCACGCATAAGCGTAAATGTCTTATAGAATATGATATAGTTTAATTTAGGTATATAATATTTTCTGAATTATAACAATTTACTATTATTTTCGATAATTTTCCTTTATGCTTGAGAAAACTACAATTTAAAAATCTAAAAATTGCTCCTTTAAAATATCAATTCGGTTTACAGATTACCCTATCTAAGATAGTTTACTTATAAATAATAAAAAAAAAAAAACACATAATTTATATAATTATGTGTTATCTTCGTTATGATCAAACTCTAAAAACTAGAAATTAGTATAATATGAAAGTGTTAAAATAAAATCTGAATACACATATCAATTGTATCGATGGAGCAATAAAATAAAATGTTAAAATTTTGTTAAAATAAACGATATGCAAACGACCAACCAATTTTATTTTACCTTGGAATGAATGATGCACAAATGATCAACTTCGCGCTTTTGTCGGTTGTGTGTCGGTCCGATTTCGGTGTATGAAATGTCAAGCCATACAGCTCAATTTTCTATACTGATATATGTAGATAAGTATGCTACAAACACATTGTAACCATCTAAATTATTATATTCATATCATTAATGCGTTTTTTTTTCCGTTACCTTATTACTTATCTTTGTTATCACTTTAAAAGTCTAAAAAAAAAAAAATAATAACTTTTGAATAATAATATTATTTTATACTATGTATAATTACATAATATAACCAATTAACATAGGCTATAATACACGAAATATTTAAATTTCGGATTTTTTCGGATATTTTTTATCTACTTGTACTTAAAACGTTTTTAAAATATGAATTGAAACAATTTTTTTCGTAATATTTTCATTACAATCTGCCTGTACAGCCTGCAGTATATAATTATATAATGTGCGAATTGAGCAAATCTAGAGAACCGTGCATTTGTTTATATATATATTATATATTCTCCCGAAAACAATTTTTTGGGTAAACAAAAACTTGGAACTTAGAAGGATCAATATATTATGTAATAATTGTAATAAACAACAAAAGTATATTTATTTATTATTTAATTCATACGGACGTAAAGTCCAATAACATAATAATTGTATGGAATAATATTAAGTACATATCACTTAACGACTAAATTAACAAGTATCTTAAATTCAAAAAAAATAAAATAAAATTCACAATCAAATCCACATTGTATTTTTATATTTCATAATTCGATTGATCGGTGAATCAGACATCAAATTAGTGGTTGCTAAAGACAAATAAAATAATCCTACCGATCTCAATTCACATAATAGTGTGCTATTAATGTTGATCGTGGACAATAAAAAAAAAATAATAATTCAGGGCTATCAATCAAATTATTGAGTAGTTTATGCAAATAATATAAGTGTACTTTTTTTCTACATACTTCTAAAGTATCTAAACGTAAAAAATTAAATAATGGTGCATAATATGGCGAATGTGGTTTTCTACGTATTTTACAGTTTATGGAAACAAATCGTAGAAGTCTGTTTTGAATAGCCTAAACCTATACAGGAAGTTGTATTAAGGATACTATTAAAACAGTCGTTAAGGACAATTTTCAGGAGCATTGAAATTCACAACCGTGTGGTGCTGCGTCTTGTACAATATTATATTCGTGCCGAGAGGTGTATTGTGTGCATTTTACAAATAATGGAATACCTATACTCGCTGGGATGGGGTTAAATACAATATATTGAAATGTGAAAAGGAGACTCGTGCCAAAAAAAAAAAATATAATATATACAATATACACATCGTTTTATTTGCAATACGAGTCGTCCGGCTGTGTATAGATACGCAGTTAGAACATATATTATATTGTCCGTGTTTTCATTCCCACCTGTTGTTACCTATACACGTGCGCCGTGCAGTCGTCGAAAACGCGTTATTAATTTTGCAGAATAGCGGTGAATACTTCATTTTCCGGGAGGGGGACTGGAGGCTCCCAGAAAACTTTGTATTACATTGTTATTATTTGTTTTTGTATTCCGAATAATAAACGATCCAGAGATGTCTGTAAAAGTTCACGTGTGTCGTCGTCCCTCCTCTAAACGACTGTTCGGGTCCCCTCGTGTTGTACAATCGTTTCAAAACAATATTTATAACATCATATTTTTAAACGGGTAACAAAGTCCGGATTGAGCCAGGGGGAGGGGAGGGACCGACGAGCCGCTATCTTGGTTGTTATCTCTGGCCGGCATAATAAATTTAGCTGTTAAAAACTATTTATTCGGACCTGTTGTTCAGAAAAGCTGATTGGGTGTTAGAAATTAGAAATATAAAATATGTTAAGGCGCTAACCTAACCTAATACCATACCAATTATTAGATAGATAAAAAATTCGTTATTTTTTAAACTATTGATTGGAAGACCCTAATACTAATATTTGATTATCGCGCTTCAACTACCCTATGTAAAACGTAGAAGGGGATAAAACTACCATAATTCGTGGGTTACCCTTAAAAATTTCCATAAATATTATTCTACGAAAGAATATTTCGAATAAAAATCGTACATTTTACTACAACTTTGATTATTATATATTTTAGTTTAGGTGTAAATTTTAGGCCGAAAAGAAGCCGAAAATCTTTACGTTAAAAATTGAAATAATGTTAATATTAATAAATATTCAGAAGTAATTTAAAAAACTTCCTCTGGCTTATTTTTCACATCAATACAAAAATATATAATAATTATAATTCATAACTAATCAAAAAAATCAAATAATTACCTGTATGAAGAAATACTTTAGTTTGAAACATTTAGTCGTATACATAAAATTTATTTATATTATAAAAACTTCTAATTTTAGGAATTTTGTATCCCCCAAACATTTTTAAAACTCTGAAGCGAGGAAGGATTATCGGTATATGAGTGAACACGGACCCACCTTGATAACTAACTTTATATCCTGCTTGTTAAACAGTTTTTATCACTAGCACTTTTTTTTATTTATATCGACACTTAAGGTTAATTTTAGAGAACCAAACTAATACCTGATGCGTTAAAGACAAAAATAATTATTTAATTATAAAACTATTTAAAAAACAGGACTTAATATCAAATTCTATAACTAATATTTTGATTATTGCACCTCCCGCCACCCTCAGTAAGATTCCACAATTTCATGGGGTCTTTTAATAAATCTCGATAAATATTATTCTTATGACAAAATATATTTATTAAAAATCATTCTTCGTAAATTGTTTTAAAATGTTGATTCTTACATATTGGAGTACAAGTGTAAATTTATGCGGAAAAAAAGCCCAAAATCTTTTATGTTAAAAATGAAAATAATGTTCAGGGGACAGGGATACCTTTTTTGGTCTATCTTTTACAGTTTACATAAACCAAAAAATATGTAATAATTAAATGTATAAATTAATATATACTTTTTTAGGTCTTTTTATACTTTGTATACTTTTTAAGAAATTAAGTAGGAGTTTTCGAATAAAGGGCTTTTTGATAGAAAATGCATTATGTTTAGTATTTTAAATATACCATTTTTCGATTTTCCCAATAGTTTTCTTAAATGTAAAGGAAAATAATTGATAACTACGAAAAATGTGTTATAAATCGAAAAGCAATGAATTGTTTACTATTAATCATAATAATATTATATTATGTTATATAATATTATATTATATTAATAGTAATAATATTAATCTTTGCTTTGAAATCTAAAATAATAATAATACAAAATCTCGTTCAAGGACCGAAGGAATGTTAGGCAAACTTTCACTATTTATATCTGAATGGTTTTTTTTATTATAATTTATTTATTTTTGTATGTTTATACTGATTCAGGGTTAAAGAAGTCATGCAGAAGTGTTCGGGTTAAATACTTTCTGATTTTAAAAGCAATTTTGTTGATAGTTTGAAAAAGTTATTTTGCGATTTTCACAGTAAATTTTTAAATGTAACGGAAAACTATCGAAGAGTTATTAATTAGGAAATTATAATGTCAGAAATATTAAATATTTAGAAAAGGTATAGAAGCCACATAATAATCTATGAAATACCGTATAAAATAAGTGTATAAAGTAATATCCCCACCTAGATTTTCAATAAAAATTTTTCTACAAAAATATTTTTTTTTACCCATTCTCACAGATTTCTTCTAGTTATATTAAGAGATTTTTGTAATTTTTTTTTTGCTTTTATAATATGTCGGATAGTCAATTATTTAAATGAGTAGATACTCCGAATTTTCGACGAAAATATATTTTGTCTTCGAGTACTTACATATTCGAGCATCTATTCGTTTTTGGTTATTATTATTTGTACAAGGTCATTGTCGATCGATCCGGTCTATACTATTATATTAAATTCCATTCCAATTGTATTTACCTACCTAAATTGCCATATTTATATTATATTATTTAGTAAACAGATATAGGTACTTATCTAAAATAATTGTTTTTATATACAAAACACAAATATTGTATTTAACATAGCTGATGTGTATTATGTCATATAAAACGAGTTGCGTAGAATTATTAGTGGAATAGAAGGATATTTATCTACCTAAAACTACTTGTACCTATATTATTGTACGGAAATGATAATTATACTTTTTAATAAAATACTTATTTATCTGAAAGAATATGTGTCTTGTCTATTCTATTCATACGAACAATCAGAATTGAGTGTTTTTTGTGAATTGTGAATTGAAGTATCTCTACACAAGTACCTAAACATATAGGTACCTACTTTATATCATACCAGTTGTGTCTGTTCACCCATCTGTTCTTATGATTAGAATGCATTTTTTAATGAATCAATATTTACAATTTTATATTCATTATAAAATGTACATGTATTTTCTCGTGATTGCATTTTATTATTTGACTTTTTTGAGTTTTTTGCCGAGGGGGGGGGAAGAATATTTTTAATATATTACATACGTATGAATTTCGATAAAAAATTGACGATTGACCTTGTTATTTATTATTATTTTTTTTTTTTAGCTTATTTGCCATTTCAACACAAGATTTCTTGATTATTTTCCGTAGAGAAATTGGACCCAGTACGCACCTTTTTCTTTGAGAGTAATGTAAAGCTACTTTTTAAATATAAATTCTGACAACACTGGTGACATCAGCGTTAACAATCGATATTTCGTAAAGGTATATTCACAACTCAACGCATCGTGTCATGTCGCATTATATACTTTTAGAAAAATTAGAAAAAAAGTATTTACGCGTATAGTTCAAAACGCTATAGGTTGCCATGGCCCCTATGCCCCCCCTCACAATGTCACTCCTGTAATATATAAAAATTATTTTTTTTTTTGTGAGCAAATTTTCGGCTTTGCCGTTGTAATGATACCGATATATACGAGTACGCGGTAGTTGCCAATAATCAGTTGTGTTTTTGAGACGATTAAAACTCAAAAATATAAATAAAAAAATTATTATATAATATTATAAATTATTATGTACTACGTTTATATGAAAATAAACTTCTTGGCATAGTGTAAAGTGTAAATACACCGATAATCGATTACAAAATATTGCCGAAAATAACATAGTCCATAAATCATTTTAGGTGCGTTACCCTGACAGCCCAATATTATAATTTCAAAAAAATTATTTTACCATTAATTGTACCATAATTTGTACCAGTTTGTACCGTAAATTTCAGAATTTTTACCAAAAAATTTTTCGGAGAAACCCCAGCACCACTTTTTTTTTACCAGGTAGACTTTTTACGACATTTTTAGTAATATTATCAAATAAAATTTTCCATATTTTATAACGAAAAAATTTCCTTTATTATCGTTACTGTTATTATGTGCAATGATACGTGTGTTATGTTTGGTGATATTCTGAATATTTTTTTTTCGTTATAAATTAGGTTTAGAAATAATTTTTCGTTATTAACGTTATAAATAACGTTTTTGCTCACGAGTCTATTAGGTTTAGGCAATACAAAAGACAATCTAATATGGAATCCCAAAAATCAGGAATTTATTAAATTCGGTGTGATTATTGCGATAAATGTTATATAGGCCAAACAAGAAGACACATAGTTATATGATTTGAAAAACACATAGGGAGTATGAAAAATCAAAAAATCAAGAAATATTTTTGTCTCCTAAGACGGAATATTTTTCAGAATTTAATTACTGTATAAGCACAATGAGATTACGAAAACGAAGAAGAAAATATTAAGAATTAAATATTGGAGAAGCAATAGAAATGTCAAAGAATGAAATAATTTGTAAAATAAGGATTTATATCTTTTAGAAATTAATTTATTAACGCTTTTTGCACAGGTAATAACATTGGGAAATTTTAAGATCTCAAAATGACTCATAGTGTGATGACTTCACGCACAGGAACGGACACTATTTTATAAGAAAAATATACACGTCCAATCTACCGGGTCATCTCCGTGGTCTTCAATTATTTGACGAAAAACGTGATATGTTGAAATCACACGATAATTAAAACATACCCTAAGCTCTAATTCTTAATAATAATCACAATTTTTTAAATAACTTGTTTACAAAAAAGAAACGAAAAGTGGAACGAGTTGGAACTATGGACACTATATTTATCACTTAACCATCAAATACCTTATATCACTACTATATGCATAGGCATATATTTTCTGGAATAGAAAATGATCACCAAAGTTATCTATAAAAGCAAAGCAAGGTTACCGGCCAGTCAGTGCATTGCACTGAAGATGGAAACTTAGTTTCCAAAACACATATTTGCTTACAATATTATCAGAGCTTTTATGGATTTGGGTTATATTTTTTGTATATTTATTTATAATTTATATACCATCAGTTGAAATACTGTGTCTTATTATAATTTAATTAAGTGAACATTTTTGAAAATCTATTGATAATCATTATCCTCCAATTGGACACAACTGTTGATATATTTCTCGAAACATCGACGGCAAGCCATGAGACATATAATAGAGAAATACAAATTTTAATTATGTATAATATTTGATATTTTCGTGTTAATCATTCAGTAATGCAATTTGGGATTTAACTTTTGGATACGAAATGCTCATTTCTAAGACAATTTATGTAAAGAGTATATTTTAAAACAAAAAATGCAATTTAGAGCCTTTTCATCCTATAAGCCCGAGAGGCCGCGTCATAAATAAGAGCATTTCTCCAATTTAAATGACTTATTACTAATTGGTTTTCAACCGAATCCGAATATATAATTATCTAATATTTATATACGTCTTAAATAGGTACTTTGTCAAAATGTAACAAAAATTTACATTATTTAATTAACCGAAAATGTATACGCATCCTTGATTATAGTATTAAACTTATATATTAAATTATAAGGATAGTATTCCATGAAATTCGTACCTACTGTTAATCAATAGTCTCATATTGGACGGCGTCTTAATGATAATTTATTTATTTTCCTAGTATCAAAATATAATAATAATATCAATATGATAGTATTCACTTATTTCGAGTAATTTTGACGAAAAATTCCTAATGAATCTTGCGAGCTTATTCGAAATAATTCGTAAAATACACAATACATCATTTATTTATTTTAGAAATGTTAATTTTATTTTGGTCGGCATGCTAAACGCAATCCTATTTGAGAAATAAATATTTTACATTTATTTTTAGATTCAAGAATGCACATACTTTTCAGCGATGTGATGTTCGTTATACGGAAGTGAAGATTAGTGGAAAAGATAATAAGTGAAGAACTTTTGATATTATCATTAAAAAATCTCATATTGAATGAGAAAAAAATTATTTATGAATATTAAATATCACAATTATCTGTAGCTGATTTGGAACCCCTTTTGAAAAACCGAGTAAAATTGGTTATAAACTCGGTTTTGACGTTTTATGCTACAATGGAATGGACAAAATTTATTTATGTAACTATTTAAAAATCATTGTGAAAAGAAAGTTAACTATTATTGTTATTTATTGAATGACTTTTTCTTTTCCTTTGATCGCCAAATAAAATATAGATACCTATCCATCAACAATAAATCCCAACATTAGCTAAAAACAAACCGATAACAATTTATTTTAAAAGCCAGTATTGAAGAATAAAAATTTAGGGTTATTTAAAAAGGACCGTTAAAATTTATTTGGTTTTTATGCCCCGATTTTAATTAAACGTTATATTTAATATATCTAAATGTATCATTATTATTATCAAAAATGAGATGTCAATAAAAATGTTTAATTTATATTAAAGTTAACACATAATAATTTTAACTCATTGATCTTATATTAAAAAAACGAACTAATTCGTTTAAAAAATTTTCATTTATTTATTTTTTTTTAAAAAAACTAGAATTTTAAATATTTAAATTATTTAAAAATAATCGAATCAATTTATTTTAATTTAATTTAATACTCATTTGTTAATAAATATATAATTATTATTTACGAATTTCGATTACAAATATGTATAAAGAACTCGCAAAAATCGTTCATCCCAAATACGTTAACTTAATAAGATGCAATTATGAAAATTAACTATAATAAATTAAGTTAATGGAAGTTTAAACTAGATAAGTTAGATAGTTGATAGCCATAATATAATCAACTAGTTTCTGCCCATATTTCGCGGGAATGATATCAATCTGTAGTTTTAACTGATCTGTGTCATTTTGATAGTATACCGTATGTTCTTTGATATACATACGTTAAGTAGTTTGATTATAAAACATGGAATGCTCTATCAATTTTATGACAAAACACATACGCCGTTAAAATCACGAAATAAAATATTATGTTTGTGCGTGGTTAGAACTTAAAACTATAATACAATTAATATATGACTAAATGGTGGTAACATCACATAATTTATATCACCTAAAGCACCATATAATTTAGTTGATTGCCGATCCGATACATCAAGGAGCAATTTGATTAGTAATCCGATTAATACAATTTGATGAAAAGCATCGAAATTCGAAATCCGTTGGATTGCTTCAGTGACGTAATTTGAATCATTTTCGGGGGGGGGGGGTTGATATTGATGTTATGTTGTCAAAAGATTATCAGCATCTTAGGCATGAACTGTGGACAAAACGTAAGATCAAATATTTCAGGACATACATTTCCCTGGAAATACAAACTAAAAGTTCGTTCTCAAAAAACACCTTACGTATAATATTATAAAGTAAATATAATTCAAGACAAAACAATACTTACGAAATTAAGTTACAATTAGTGATTCAATTTAATGATAATAAATTATAAAATATTAATAGATAAGTATAATAATAAAATACTATTATATATTACACGTTTATATAATATAATCGATAAATATTTAAGTTACGAATTACGGATTTGTGATAACAAAAAATTATGAACTATACTTACTCAAGCTGCTTATATCAGTTTAAAGTTTTCGAGTTCATTATTAAAAAGGCTGTTGCCGAAGTATGCTAATCCTAACAACCGGAAATAAAAATATATTTTTGGCGGGTAAAATTAAGTTATACATTTCAAATTTGTAGTTACAAAAAAATTAACGAATTAATAAATTATAAAATATTTTTTGAGGACGAAATTTTAACTTGTCGTTTCATGTCGCTAGGGTAAGTGACATAAATACATACTAATTTATACACTAAATCTATATATTTTCACAATATTATAAATATGAATCCCAAATTATAATAAAAGTTATTGAAATAAAATATAGGTTATGGGGAGGGGGGCTGATTATCACCTTCGTCACCCTTATTAGTTACGCCACCGGATTGCTCTTCTGATTGAACATCTTGTGTGTTACTTATCCAGGCGGTATAGCGTAATCTAATGATAATTCTTATTCTACAAACGGACACCAACTGTCGACATTTCTCCTGAAGACAAGTCGCAGGACATATAATGCTAAAATATAAATTTTAAACAAAAAATTAAATAATTAATATTAATGTTTTAATATTCGTTGACAAAAATATAATAGTTAGTAAATACTAAATTTATTATAGAAGTAAAGAAAAATAGCAGTGTCCAGACGCTCCTAGAACGTTATGCTTTGTACATTTTTATGTTCCTATCTTACGCCTGTTTTAGCAAAAATGCATAGTTTGTAAGTGACGAAAAAACAATTCGAGCAAAACGAAGTTGCGGATGAGTGAAAATAAAAATAAAGATTAATGGAAAAACTTGTTTAAAATTTTCAATTAAATTATAAAGACAGCTCGAAATTTTGATAAATTTACATACGAGTAAAATATAAAATTAATAAACATTATATTATAAAAATAGATATATAATATAATATACTCGTGTGTATGTAAACATTTTTATATGCATATTTAAAATGACTAATTATAATTGGTTCTATTACTATATCATTGTTTATTATGGTTGTTTTTTATGAATTAATAAAATTTTATTAAAAATATTACTTTTACGTTTTTTATTGATAACGACTTACAAATATCTTAGAAATATGAAACAAAAAACAAATTATAAAAACAAAATTATCTAGTGCTCTACGGAGTCGTTTTTTGATATGTGTATTTAAACATGATTTATGAATTGCTAAAAACTTAACATATTTAATTTTTTAATAACTATAATTGTTAACAAAAGATTAAAACATCTTAAAAAGCTCCGTAAAGGACTAGATAATATTGTTATCTATAAATTTTTTTTCGTTTCATATTTCTAAGATATTTGTAAATTGTTAAAAATGAGAAATCCTAACATGAGATTTTCATTGAAAATTGTTTGCTTTGACATCCTCTTAATGTGTCTAGTCTTAACTTTTGTTAATAGACTTAAAATCGTGTCTATACCAATTTCGAAATCTATAGTAGCTTATTAGTCCAAGAACTTAACCTATCCTACACTTCAATATTGGTCGATAATCCAAAAATGTGTCTTAAAACGATTCCAAAATTATTATATAAAGAAATAAAATTTTTATATTAATTCAGGACTATAAATATATATTTATAAACAAAGATAATGTAGAAGGTATGATGCCAAATACTTTTATTTAAAATTGTTTTGTTTTTGTTTTTAGTTAAATTTTTACTTTTTTACAATGATGTTTCTTTTTTTTTTTTTTTCTGGAAACAACTTTATGACTGGAAAATTTGGTCTAATCGCTACGTATGTAGTGTGTACCCATTTTATAGTAGCAATTTTAATCAGGATCGTACATTGAAGAAGTCATTTTTCGATTTTTAATTAAAGGTATTTATTCGGTAGTCCGTAAATAATGATGGGCTTGAACATTTCACCAAAAAACTTTTAATATAAGTAATTTTAGGCATAGTATTGGACAAGTTTTTTTTTGTCGTAAAGGGTTAATTTCAAGTTGTAAGTCTTTTTATAAAATACAAAAATATATATTTATGTGATATAATATCAAAAGTACATTCTATCTAAATACAAAAATCGGTAGGAACAATTTTTTTTAATGACCATTTAAATTTTTCGATAACATGTATTATTTTGGTATGAATTGTATTTGAATTTCAGTGTGGTAATAAGTCATAAAACTTTAAGTTTTCACAAAATATGTATTGAATTATTATATTGATTAAATAATATTTTCAAAAATATTTCTCAATTTTGGGTTATTTATAGGGATTTAAAATTTTAATAATTTAATTCATAAAGAAATTAATTTTAGAATTTGACTTGAAAATTGTATGTAAGGTTAAAAATATGTCATTATGATTAGAAATAATTTATTATTGCTTCCAAATTCAATATATCACTAGATCCTACTCAACTAGCGAAGTGCTTCTATCCCCTACTGACCATATTTTTTACTATTTAGCTACCTATTAAGGAATATAATTTTATATAACTTATACATAAAACATTTTATCATATTATTAATAAGTTAAATATTATTAAATAACAGTAAAATATTAATTTCTTCAATTAAATTTAATATTTTGTTATTTTTTTCGGAGTATAGACAGACGAAATTCATAAGACGATTATCGTGGAAAATATTATGTTTTACAATGGTGTTTCGTATATTTTATACTAAGTGCAATATTTTTTCAATTAAATTAAAAAATTATAACATTACTCCCTTTGGACATTGAACACCATTTTCAACAATCTCCCTAGTCCCTAGTAACCTTGACAACGAATTGTAAATACAATCACATCATGTAAAGAAAACTAAAACTCATAATTACTTTTTATAGATTGTAATAGACTACATATAGTACCTAACCTAATATGTCTGATAAGTTTGCCACATTTTTTTATGAGGGAGGGGGAGTGGAGTCGTCAATAATAAAATATTGAACCAAAATTGGTGATTTAATAAATACAATTCTGAAAAACAAAAAAAAATAGATGCTACTTACCCATTAAAAAAATAGCCGTTGAAATATGTTTTAAAGACATTTTTGTTTGTAATTACTTTAGAACTAAAAAATTTAAATAACATATATTAGACATTGGCAACTTATATTTAAACCCCCCCCCCCCTTAAAATCGATTAAATATGTTTATTTTTAATTTTGTCAAAATTCCAATCAAAATGTTTCATAATATTATTAGAAAGAAAAAATCACTTTATATCTAGTGTGACATACTACGATACAATAAATCATAAATGTAAGGCACGAATTTAAATGCAAAATTTAAAATACATATGGTTTTGGTAATGTTCTTGCGTAATGATTTCTCATTACAATATTAGATTCATACATTAGAGAATTTAAAAATAAAACATTTATTTCGTATTTGTTGACAACTTTAGAGCTTTTTTTTAATAATTCCAGACCACTTTGTTTATATATTTTATGTTTGGAGTATAAAAAATATATAAATATAGCAAGTTTGGAAAACCCACTCTGAAAGTGATTTAAATAACATATTTATACCAATAAGCTATAATCTCATAAACCTTTTTCTGTAATCTACAATTATTTTGTAAATAAATCTAAAACTAACAAGACGAGACGAATAACAATAATTGTAAATATTGATATTGAACCACAGAAACGAATAATTCGTTATTATAAAATTATTGTATTGCAGACAGATAGACGTTTGGAAAAACACATTCGAGCATTCTAGATTTCCCATTTTCTATCTCCCTAAACACTATGAGCAATAAAATGTAAAGATAATCGATTGTCAAATCAACAATGTCCCTCGCGACTATGTAATGAAAATATAAAGCAAAACAAATAATATCTACCTCCTCAATACCTAAATATATTTCTCGTAACTCGAAATATATGTATTAGTAGCTACGGACATGCCTAAAGGCTCAATATACCTACAAATAATTATAATTTCAAATATAAATTTTTTTAAATTTAATTTAAAAATATTTATTTTGGTTTAGTAATGTTTTTATTAAAGCCTGGACAAAAATAATATATATATATATAACCGCAATAACGTCAATAATAATTAGGTACCTTACAATTTCGGCATTTGGCACAAACCTAATTGATCAGCAAATCAGTCTTCGTATTCAGTGTGGTCAAATAATTATACATAAATCAAAGTATTTTGTATTGTTTTGTTTATGTAGTACGTACATTGGAAACAAATTCCACAAAAATAAAATAAAGCTTATGTAATATTGGGTATCGAACAATGAAGAAATTAAATCGGTATCATGAGTATACAAGTAAAGTTATCGGTTAAGAGGCAAAACTTATCAGCCTACACTCGTATTTTATTTTTAGTGCATTTTTAATGTTGTGAAATTTTTGTAAGTTATTAAATCGTCATTTTTCAAGGTAAGTAGTTTTATTATTTTTTTACGGTACCTATTTACGATGACGCTATTTTAACAGCTCATAAAACATATAAAAATAAATATATCAAAAATCGGCTACATCAATCGTTAGATAGGGTCGTTAGTTTGAATTTTTTATTTTATTTTTTTCATATTTTTAAAATGTTAGTAAGTTGATGAAAATGAAAAATGCTAATGCAAGTTTATCACTGAAAAATTGTTGGTGTAGCGTCCTCTTAAGTCGGTATACACTGAAATATACACCCTGTACAACATAGAATTAAGGTAGCCAGAAACTATTATGTAATATTCAATTCGATTACTTACGGCAGTTTAGACGATTTGCCAATAAGTAACGACAGGTGACAGACAACAACAACAATAATAATAATAATAATAATAATAATATATAAATAAGATTCTTCGTCAAATCTCAATGTATAAATTGAATGAAGCCAATAACATACACCTATGTAATAATTTTGAACGATTTAATTAAACTGCAATCACATTCTCCGAGTGTTTGTTGTTTCAGATTTTCAATTCTTATATCGATTATTTAAAAATGTTACTCGCCATCCACGTACACGTTTACGTGCGATTCCGTTTAGAATATTTCGCGATTTTCGTATTCCCGATAATATCAGAAGGTCGAAATTCGTAAGCTTACGTATACTACGGAGATCATTTCCGAATGGAATTGCCGGCTCATTTGAAATAATCGTAATACGTAGTTACTAATAAGTATAAGTCCATAGGTTTAGGTCAAGCATATATTTTGTTGGACGCAGACTTCAAAAAAAAAATATTACAACATTTTTATACGTTATCACGCAGACGGACTTCACTAAAAAAGAACACAGTGAGTGATGATTATATATTTATATATTTTTATATGTTATTACTAGGGAATGTGTTTGATTTTATGTAGACCTTTTTCAGAAAAATTGCCATTTAAATTTTGATTAAATATTTCATTTATTTATGATTTGTAGTTTTGATTTTTAATATATGCCTATTAATATTCACGTTTATTCGAATACCGATTTCCGTTTTACACGGGTTTAACTTTTAACCGATATTTTAAATCGACATTTCAAGTACTTGTTTACGGTTATTTTAGACTTAGGACTTGGGCATTGCATACATAAGTATAAGGTACCCACACAGCGTTTGGAAAATGATAATATTTTCAAATTATTTGTTAATGATTACCAGAAAATATTTTAGAAAAAAATATTGTGTAAATATTTTATGACGATTAACGCAAAACATTATAAAATTAATCCTTTGTAAATATCTTCAAAATGTTTATTGATGATTACAAATGATTATTTTATTTTTATATTTAAATTAAAAGAAAATGTTTTGAATAAATTATATAAAATCATATTTTAGACATGTGAACTTTATGGCCAAAAATTATTCGCAAAATATTTTCCGCAACTTTTTAGTTATGATCAGAAAATATTTATGAACTATTTTAATGGTATATGGGATAGGCACTATAATTGAATCGTCGATTTAGTTTGACAGTAATTTCTAATTTCATATTTCTACATAATTTATCCAAGTCATGATGAAATATAAATTCAAACTATCTGTTCGTTCCTTGTAAATTTTCTAATAATTTAAATCAGATTTATATTGATAACAGTACGAAAAAAAATTTCAAAAATATTTTTATGTAGTAGATATTTTGGCCTATACGCCTATTAAGAAAACCATTGGTGTTTAGTTCATGACCATGCACAACACCGCCATAGTCCAAACTACTACCTATCCGTGCAGATTGAATGAAATTTTATTATTATATTTTATACCTAATATGCTCTTACTTATGTTAAAGTAAAATTAATTTTTTTTTTTGTTCTGATTAAAAATCAATTATAATTTTCAAATTATCGAGTAGTTTCCTATGAGACACTATACATGCATTTACAGCCTCTGTCTAACCAACTAATAATGGAGATAGAAAATTGACATTAGGCATTCTTATCACAGTTCTGTGGTCAATATTGTTATCAAGTAGTAATTATATACGTAGGCAATTATCAAATCATTTTAAAACTTCATGAGTTTGTGTGTATAGTAAATGATTATTATAAGTATGTGTAAACCCCATTACCCAGATTAGAGGGGTGCGATCGGATTGCCCGGCCCCTTGGATGGTGTTTTTTTATATTACTGCTTTGTATTTATTTGTTTATCTGACTAAATTATATTTAATTTTTATTATTTAAGATTTCGAAAGAAGTGAAGAACGTTTTGTTTTTAACATGATGTGTGTGTATTTTTTTTAATGCCTGTATATATTTATAGAAGGAATCGATCAGGAATTTCGATAGAAAATTTGTGCTAATTGGGTACTTCGGACAGGTTATTTTTCAATCAATTTTTCTTGTTGTTTTCTGTTTTTCAACAGAACGTGATATCCGCGTTTGTTGCCTCTGTCTTGCTAATGGAATGCAATACAGTGAAATTAAGCTACGCAAAACAATGAATGTGGCGTTGACTTTAAAATTATTTGTACAAATTAATAAAATATTTTTTTCAAAATTGGTAATTACTTTGACTCTAATTTTAACGTTTTTCGTTGCGTAATTTTGCTATATTGCCCATTAGTTAGACAGAGACAACGAATGCAGTCATCACGCCCAGAATATATTAATAAATCGAAAAATTAACTTTTAACATATCTATAAAAATTAAAATAATATACATAAATTAAAATGTGCATTTTTAGTGAATAAAAAATAAGAAAAAAAGTATTCAGAATACGTATTTGAATACTTTTTACGAATATTATTTAAAATAGTATTTGATTACAAAATAAAAACAATTACGTATTAGAAAATGTATTCAAATACTTTAGAAGACTGTAATACATCACTATTGACGACTTTTCAGCGGCAGATTTGAGGGGGAGGGTTGAAGGTGACGTGACGATCGTCCCCTCCTTGGAGTATTTTTCACAATTATTTAAGAAGTAAAATGAATTTTGAAAAGGAATTAACATATTATTTCTCAATTGTCTTTATTTGACCCCCCCCCCTTGAATGAGCTTCAGATCCACCCCTGCAATATACTTGTAATGAAAATAACTAGTAAATCAAATCATAAAAAATTAACATGAAAAATTTAAATAATTGAAATAAATTGTTAATTATAGATTAGAAAAAAAAATCATTTACAATTTGAAACTTTTGAAAATCTATTAAGTAAAATAACACTGTGCTTTTATGTCAAATACTTATATAAAATAGGTATATTATTAATTGTATAAACATCATTGGTGGAATTTGACGGGACTTGAGGGAGCTTAGACCCTTAAAAGTTTCTCAAGCCCACTGAAAAATGATTTGAAAAATTATTATTTTTAAATATAAGAACATTTTGTTTAGTAAAAAAAAAAAATGTCTGGTTTCCAAATCCAAACCTATTTTTGTATTGATTTTTTGATTAAACATGTACATGTTAATGAACCTGTATGTGTGGAAGAACATATTATACACTTTATACTATATGCAAATAATTCTATATCCATTATCGCACTAATTTAAAGGACCCAAATTGAGGACTTATCCAGCCTTGTCTTATAAATATAAGTATAACTATAGTATAAGTATGTCTAAATGACGTATAAATAAAATATATTTTCAATGTTATGTAGAAAAATAAAATAAAAAGTCTTCCTATATAAAACCTTATACCTATTTATATATATTTCAGCTGTCTATTAATTTTTCATTAGATTTTCGCCTCTTAAATATGTTTTATATAGGGAGACATTTTGTTTTATTTTCCCACATAACATTGAAAATATTTATAAGTAATTCAGTCATACTTATACTTATGTTTATTATATATACCTATATTTATATTATTTAAATTATTCATATAAATATATTTAAATATATTTTGGTGTTGAGTTACTTGTAGAATTATTCATATAAATATACTTAAATATAATAATTTATCAAACAATTGTTGAGGGGCTTGCCAAGCTTTTAGGGGGACTAAACCACCCCGCGATTTATTAGGTAATATTCAGAATCTGGACATTCAGTTCTGATTCTCTCACTGCAGGGAAATACCCTCATGAACCCAATATAAAATAAGGACGGCACTCATCTTGTAGGAGAGCCATTTTTATTGTTTATTTATTTGCTTATAAGTATCTCGGATTCATAGTGTTTGGGTTTAAAATTTTGACTGGGTCTGTTACTGAATTTTTCGTATTTTTTTTTTACCGTTTAGAGTACCAGCTATTAAGAACTTTCCAAATTTAATTTTATGATATTTTTTTTTGATCACACATGACTTAATTGACCCAAATACCGGGCATTCAATCGGGATAAACTTTGTAACTCGTCAGACTTACCGTCCGGGTAATAGATATATCTATTACATTTGAATGTTATGATTTTTATTTTTGAATAGATACATATAATTAACCATAATACAAATAATTCTTATTGTAAAAAAAAATTTTTAAGTTTATGACGTCACCATATATGACATATATTATTTAAATAATATATTGTAATCGAGGAAACTTTATTTGTTATTTTTCCATTCATAAAATATTTCTGTTATTAGAGCTAGTTTGACTTTACATTTAAGAAAATTACCAAGAAAATCAAACACTGATCTTTGGAAATTATCATCTAAAAATAATTTACTATTAAAAATCTTTTATTTTAAAACTTTTACTAGGCTCTGTCTACCTAAAATGTTAAATTTTAATAATAGTATACAACAATATTACCTATATATGTTACGGCCAATGTCCGGTGGCCGGCACTTCGCAAATTGCCCGAGAATTTAGTACATAGTGACGTTAGACAAACTCCGAAATATAATATCTAACTTTGCCCAGTTTTACGTTGGAAAATAGGCGGATTTCCCAGTCCTCGTGGGCAAATCACACAACTGTATGTGAGTATGTAGAATTTTTGAGTAGATTCTAAACTCGTAATATTAAGTACTTAAAAATTGAATATTAGTGGATAATTTATATAAAATCCAAATCTACAAAAATGTACTATTATTATAATCAAATACTTATTTTGATAACTTAAGTGGCCATCATCAGTGTAAAACACGGACATGGTAGAAAATAAAACGTTGATAAAGCATACCTTAAAAAAAAAAAAAAAAAATACTTTTAAGGTTCCAATTATATATTTCAATGAAAAATTTTTCACGTTTCTGTCAAATCCCAATGTAAATTATTCAGAATCTAAGATAATTAAACTCCTAAAGCGTACATTATTTACTGTTAAAGTCCAATTAAATAATACTGCATAATATTTTCATTATTGAAATTTGGTACCTATATATAGATAAGAAAAAAAATTCTAAACACTTTGGAAATACCATTATCATATAGTATTATATAATTAATATAATAAATAATTAATATTATCATATTCTGAATATTTATTTTGGAAATATTCGGAATATATATTTAAAATACTTTTAATATGTATTTTACCCGAGTCTGCTTATTTATTATTCACTTATTGGTCTAAATACATAGATAAAATTACCGCTTTTAACTGCTTTAATCTGTAAATAATATTTACTCAAACGTTTTTTCTTACATAATGTGTTTTGTCCAGAAATAATATAATATTTCGGACCTAGCCCGAAGAGTATTTAAACTCGTCAAGTATAAGTTTATACTGTTTATGATCAATGGTAAAAGCCCTTAATTAACTATTAATAGTAGAGTTAAAAATTTTAAAAAGCCGACCATTAGGGAATTATTGCACTTTGTTAATCGCTTACGACAAGTACCTACTTGTGGTGGATGTATTAAGTTATCGGTAACATACTAATAGGTTACCTATCTATTAATATTATATATAACACTAGTAGATACGTAACAATTGCTGAAAATAAAAATTGAAAAACGACGACAATATAATAGTTAAATACATACTCCATGAAATTAAAAATGTTTGAACAACCATTTTCCAATTGTTGGTAGTTTTGAATTTTGAATTCAATTTGTAATTTTTTATTCATTTATTTTATGTATGCAGATTTGTAAATTGTATAGGCAATAGGCATACACTTATTTCGGGCATAAGGAATAATGTAAGAGTATTCTGGTATAGTGGTTTTTTTTTATAGGAAATTCGTTCTAGTATGTAGGTACTTTATAATGGTCATTTTTTAGTTTTTAAAAGCTCAACAAAAATTACTTTTTATGAGGGAAATAACACGAAAAATCGTTATAAACTAGAATATTACAAATAAACTAGTCATGCGCAGGTTATCGACTATATAATATCTTTAACTAGGTAGATACAGACCGAAAATTATTATAAATTGGAAAACTAAATACCAGAAACTTGAAATTTACACCAATTAATTATTTAATATGAAATACAGTAGTCGACACGTATATTATATATTGATGTATTTTTTTTACTAGTCATATAAATACTAATAGTTATACTCGTGTTATATATGCCGAAGCTTTGCTCAGAATGATTTTATTGAAAGAAATGATTTATCATCGTTCTCAAATTCAATATACGCACCATAAATATCCTACACAATAAGCGAAGTGTTTCCACCTCCTACTGACGGGCTTTTTTTTTTTTTATGCATTTATGAAAAAAGTGTCGATAAATAAAAAAAAAAAATCATTCAAAGTACATTCCCCTGAGCAACATTTTCTACCGAAAAATTAATACAAGTGGATTGGATCGAATTTTCTCGTCGAAAAGTGGTTTGTAGCAAAATATATATTTAAAAATGCGCTCCGCTAGGAATAGGAGGCTAAAAACTTTTCAACTGTACGTGCAAAGTGGAAATAGAGGGGAGTAAATGGAGTTTGATTCCTGTAAAATTTTTGGGTGAAGTAAATATTTTAGCTGGCCTAAAATTTTTGAAAGTATAATACACATAAATGCTGGGTAAATAAACTCAAGGTCAGCCCAACAGGGGGTCTTGGGCGGTAACTCTTTTTTTCTTTTTTTTTTTTTGCTTATTTATACTGTTTGAAAGAAACATTTCAAGGCATTATTCGTATTTAATCGGCACCAAAAAAAAGATGATTTTTTTTTTTTTTGCTCATTATTAACGTTTTTTTTTTTTTTTTTTGCGTGATTTTACACTTATCTCCGGGCGTTAAAATTCCTAGTTCCGCCTCGGTATACGAGTCATCAAGAGAGCTCACATATCCAGTATTCGAGACATTCACGTTCAGTTCGTAAAAATGAACGCGTTCGTGTGCAGTTCATTCATTTCAATTAATCTATTATTAATAAAATATTCATTATTCTTATATATTTACCAAAAAAATACTGATTCGTAGAAACTATCGTTTTCATTTTATAACGAAATTGGGATTTTGAGTATTATAATTTTATATTTAAATCTAATAGGGAATATAACGAAATATAAATATATTTTTATTTAATTTGAACGACCTGAAAACTGTACGAATTTCTTGAAAATATGAGCGTCGTTCACGTACATGGTCTATTTGACAGAAACGGGTGGTGTTCACGTGTCGTTTACAGAATATGAACGTAAACGCATGAACGTCGTAATTTCTAAACCATGTTCATACCTATATACTAAAGAGAATGCTGTACATAAATTTTAACGGCATTAAAACACGTTCTTGCTACCTAAGTTCAATTTAGATAGATATACTTACTATTGATGAACATAGAGTTTTTTTTAGTTAAAATAATTTTTCCAAAAATGTTTTTAAATTTTGACGTTTTACAATCACAAATTTTAAATGTTTAAATATACTCATTGAAGAAAAATTCTATGCTCGGTTTTAGTTGAGTTCTCGTCTTTTATTTAGTGTAATTATTTCTCTTTTATGATGATTTACAATCAAACTGAGATCGGAAAGCTACAGATAGTTTTTGAACAAATGTCGTGATTACACGACAATAAAAAAATGGTACAGACATGAGACCGTTTTGAAATTACTTTTAAAATATAATTTAAAATTTGTTCATTGTTAAATTTGTATTATTCAAAAGACTTCTTAAAAATACCCCTTACAAATATTTGGTATAGTGGCCTTTTAAGCCTTTTAAGATGATTTAAATGGAAAAGGAGAATATATCTTGTGCTTATCTTGTAGGTACTCAGTTTTTTTTTTACTTTTTCCGAATATTCTGCATATGTAATTTTAAGATTTTTCGTTCGTCCGTATTTCGCGAATCATCCAAAGAAAATGTACACTCTATATAGTCTATACCCAACCGGTATTATAATAATATAATACAACTATAGTATGTTATATTCTGTATTCTATGGCCAAAGTTCGCGTTATAGTTATTATCTAAATGTTCGTTAGTCTCACAGTTATATAAAACATTAGATAGCTAACTTGTTATACGACACCACATGGGACATTGATGCCGAGACGCCATTTGCATGGTAGTCAATGTTATTGTTCACTGTCCACAGTATATATTTTATAAAATATATGTGTGAAAATCAGTTAAAATTTGTTATCATTCTGTTGTAAACATTCTTTCGAAATTCGAACACGTAATCATTTGTAATTCGAATTCATTTTTTAAACGATTTATTACTAATTATGTATATATGAGTTTTTTGAGAAATAATGCTGTTAATTAATTAATTTTAAAAATATTTCATCTGCGGAGGAATTTGGAGTTCGTTTTCTAGAAGACAATGGATGTCCTTCGCACATTAAGTGTTTCTATTGCATATAGGTTGACAAAGTTGATAGGTAATTCAAAAATGTACCGGACTTACTATTCTCGGATTTTAATAAGAACTCAAATCTCGCTTTGCCCGGTTATTGCCCGAAGCGTAACGGGTTTCACACAACATGTACGTAAATTATATTTAATAAAAATATCGATAAATACCGCAAAAGTCCAACGACTTGAAATATAATATATGAATTCGGTGGGACTTATCGTTCTCGAGTTTTTATATATTATGTGAAAATGTTTATACCTATAATATTTATATGTCGATGTATTGTGTCCGACTGAAAATATTATGTGGTAATAATTGATAAGGTTATTATGTAAACATTGACTACCATGCATATGGCGGCTGGCTTCAAATAATATTGTCAGTTAGAGCTATTTAGTGTTTTATATATCTATGGGTAATATAGATACCTAATAATTAATAAGGTTATTATGTAAACACTGACTACCATGCATATGGCGGCTGACTTCAAATAATATCGTCAGTTAGAGCTATCTAGTGTTGTATATATCTGTGGTTAGTCTGTAATCATACGAAATCGTGGTAACTTTATTATTATCGTTTTTTGTTTTGCTGTCTATTATTGAACTATGCATAAAGGTGCATCCAAACCAGAACCACGGCCGCTTCGGTGAAAATCGTTTTCGTACTTATTATGTTAAACGGAAACGTCTTGTTGCCACGCAAATAGACTTTCAGCGAAATAGATTTTTTCAAAATAACGAAAACAGTGTACATTTTTCAGAAATGTAAATACTCTGACAAATAACCGTAGTATATGTGGAGGGTAAAAGGAAATTTGTACGAAAACACTATTTTCAGGAAACGGGAGAATAAAAAGAATACCGTCAAAAACGTCCAAAATGTCTTATCGTTGTATTTCGCTATAATAATATATAGACGTGTTTTCGCGATTAACCAAACATTATTTGGTTATTGAATTTTATAAACAATCGGTTTTGGTTATAATAATTTATTATAACCGATCAAAATATGGAATGGCCATTATGTTTGGGCTGTAGATGAGACAAAATAACGTAACAACAGCTGGTTAATCGCCTGGCGTTCTTCGATGTCTGTCGTTTTTCCATGCCGATCGATGTGTAATGATTATTGTAAAATCGACAAGAAGTTTATCGCTAAAACGGATTCATTCCCTTTTACCCGGGCACATTTTCGTTGTACACGAAAATGGTTTCCGCGACTCGGCCCGGTCTCCGGTCTCCCCCTTTGACAATTTCGGCGACGCGCGCATAACGTGCACCGGTGAACGGCGGTGGACAGGATGCGCGACGTCCCGAATCCCGAGAAAGGGTGGAGCGAAGCACCGCGGACGCGGAAGGGGATGATGTTGTTATTGTGATTGTGCGGTATACGCGTGTACGGTACATTCGCGGTAAGAGGGCTCGATTACGGCGGTCCCGTGTCCGTCCATATAAACGGCGGCGATTCCGACTCGACGGCTCATTGTCAAGACCGCGACACACCCGTACGGATCCTGCGAAACACACCCGTACCGCTCGTCGTCACCGCGTCACCAACACATCGCACGTCGTATACGCAGTCCGGTCGCGTCCCGTTCCGTATAAGCGCACAGCCCCCGACTCCGTTCGATTTTCTCCACTGCACTCCGGAAAACGCACGGGTACTATAACATTATTATTATTATTATTATTATTATTATTATTATTATTATTATTATTATTATTATTATTATTATTATTATTATTATTATTATTATTATTATTATTATTAACAGACGTGTTTTCGCGATTAACCAGGTCAAGTTATTTTGTCTTATCTATATAACCAAACACAATAACCATTCCATTTGATCGGTTATAAATTATTATAGCCAAGACCGATTGTTTGTAAAATTCAGTAACCAAATTACATATTTCGGTTAATCGCAAAAACACGCCTGTTGTTATTAGATTTTCGTTTCAATATAAACGATATAGCGTCTGTAGTAGATAAATATTAACAACTGCAGTTATTGCGCGGAATTTCCCTTGTCTCGGCGTAGTTTCTGTTTTTTTAGTTCTCGTCTCTTGTAATGTGCACGCAAATATAATGCGGTCGACGTTATTCGTGTAGAGCAGGGACGGGCAACTGGCGGCCCGCGGGCCACGGCGTCCCTTTTTATTATCTGGCCCGCACTGTCTTTCAACATTTTTATCGACCATAATATTTGCAACGATTTACTTAAAATACAGTAAAAACATCCAAATAAATTGTATCTTGGAGAAATTATCGATAATAAAACATAATATATTAAACTTAGATATTAGTTCTTATCGTGGGTATAAAATATATTAACGAATTTGTTTCGCATAATAATAAAAAATCAACTTAATATGTGGCCCGCGATCATTTTAAGTCGCAAAAATTGGCCCTCTCTAGTCACTTTGAGTTGCTCATCCCTGGTATGTACTCTAAATACACGATTCCGTGTCCGAAAATCGTCAAATCGAAATCTCGTATTGATTTTCGCGTAAAAATAATACGCCGAACGACGAGCTAAAGACGACTGACTGGTTATAACCAGTCATTTTTTTTTACGTTATGACCATGTAAATGTGTTGTTTTTGAAATTTTCGTTTATTTTATAACGGTCTGTTCAATGGCAATTTGTTATTAGCGCCTATATACTCGTCCGTCGCCTATAATGTTCCGACAGATTTTTTTTTTAAATAAATTTCATCACTCGTTTACGAGTCACGAGTTCATGTACGTATCATACTTATATATCATCGTCGAAGAATATAAAAATAGGAAAATAAAATACATTCGTTTTACGTCATAAACATATTCAAAAAAAAAACCACATATTATGCTATGTTTCGATGTCATATTTATTTATACCAATAGGTTGAACGCTTGACTTTTTTTTGAGCTATCCATATTATGACATTGCAATATATATATATATATAGGTATATGTATCAATTATATTATCGTATCCGGAAATTTGCGATCGTTTTCACGACCGAATGCCATTCGAATATTTTCGCACAAATATTTCGTCACTATTTATATCCGACATATTATTGCACACACAGTTGCAATTTTTTTACGCACGTACCTATCTATATCTATATAGGTATTTTTGAATCCCCCCCCCCCCAAAAAAAAAAAAATAAAACCAAACGTTATGTATATGAAATAATTCCTGAGAGTAAAAAAAAAAAATTTCGGTGGAATTTTTTTACTTAAATTGTATTTTGTTATAAAAGTATTTTTTCATTATAATAATAATTTTAAATAGGTTCGTGTTTTTTTTTCGAACCGAAAATTCTGGAAATGTTTCAAAAGAACATTCGAATTTTTTTTTTTTTTTGCTATTCAGAAAAATAAAAATTCCTCTTTTTAATGATTCAGAAAGGAGATGTATTCTATTAAATTTCGATACTTTAAATTTTTCAACAATATATATTATTTAGTTAACTTATATTTAAAGAATATTTTCTATAAAAATACGTATTTTAATCACATTATATTCTAATATATATCATTGTAGATATATTTTCGATTTTCAATATAATGTAGACATTATAAATACTTAAATTTGTCGATTTCATTCATTAGCTTGTATTTTTTGTTTTTAGTATTCAGTTTCGATATAATAGATAATAATATATACTGAGTTCAAAAATTAGTTTTGATATTTCAAAATCAAGAACACGTTTAAAGACATTTAAAGACGTAAATACATACGTCTTCCGATTAGTTCCGACTTGTTTTTATAGTAATATTAGTCGACTCGGTTAATTATTAACGTGTTTATATACGTTAATATATAAACATATATTATTCTATAGTCAATACGAATATAGAGCACTTAATTTTCATTATTTTTTGATTGATGTTTAAAGTTTTGAAAAATTGACCATATTGTACTTTGTTGAAATTCTAATGAAACATTCGAAAAATATGTATACGTTCTTTTATTTGTGTTGTATCCATTATATTAATCTATAATGAAATATTTTAAATATTACTTAATAAAAGTACAATATGCATCATAACTATATATAAGCAATAATATATGCCTATATGTACGTACTCTTATTCACAGCATACTACGTAATGTGGAAATAATAAAAAGCGTTTATAAACGCTGGATAATTTACAGTTGTTATTTAACTGTTGTACTGCAATTTTTAATAAATATGATTTGACAATATTATATTGATAAAGTAGTAAAATATTGCGATAAAAAAGCATTACTTTATGTTGTACATGATTGTTTGTAAGCTCCATAATTAAAAGGTGCGACAAAAGTATCCCCAATTTTTGTAGGCCAATAAAAAACAGTACCATCATACATGTCATTCAAAATTTGTTTTTACAAGATCGAAGTACATATATTGTAGATTTTTCAGTAGATTTTGAAAATTATATCTTACATAATGCACACACATTTTCTGCAGGTATGTCCTGCAGTTTTTTACTGTTCAATTATATATTACCTAGTATAGTATAAAAATATAAAAGGACACAGCTATGCGATATTATTTTATAAATCGTTTAAAATAAAACAATATGTCTATAGACTGTACTCCAAGTTCAGGGCCGGTCGAAGAAATATTTATAGGGGTTTGTGTCTTCAAAATGCCGACTAAATTTCAAATTCCGAAAATACTTTTCAAAACGTGTAAATAATCAAAAAAAAATAAAATAAAATTTTATTTAACCACCGTACTGTGGTTTATACCAGTCTGAACTCCCTTTTTTGCCGACTACTTTTCGGTGGTGTGGGGGTGAGATCTCCCCCACCCCTAAACCGTCACTGTTTATATTAATATATTATACGTATTTTTATCCTGTAGTAACGAATTTTGGACAATTTGTACGATATTTAGTTTACTGACCTCTTGATGTTTTGCACTACAATAATATTATATTATTATAATCAGGCACAGATTGGAACAGCAGGACGCCGGGATATGACCCGGTGGGATGCTATACCTAACATATTACCTATATATAAATATATTATAAAAAACATGTAAAATTATAACTCCGAAAACAGGTTTTCCACGAAAAAAAAAACCGGTATTTTTTATTATTCCATTCCCCCGGCTTTTTTTCGCGACCACTTGCTGGGTATTCCTTTACCTATTTACCGTTTTTAAACTGTTCTCCGGTCGTTTTGAGATTTTTACGCGTTTCGTTCCTCTGCGTTTTCACCTTTTCTCCGAGTTTCGAAAAAACGTATTTTCCAATTCACTGACTTTCCGTTATCACTCGACGTTTTTCCACGCCGTCGGGTTATCGACCCGAACTTCTGAAATCCACTTTAGTGACCTTTTGCCACGTTTTAACGCCCGACAGAATGTTTCTTTGTCTACCGATCGTTCCGAATATGTGTATATTATATTATCTGTCGATATACCTACGATATCGTCCGTTATCTAAATAGTTGAATTTCATCTATATAAAAAATCTATCATCGATTATGTAGCTTAATGGGAAAGGGGATGAACTTTCCGTACGGGTACGCTGATTCGAATCCCACAACGCTGGTCCGATTTTTTTGAGATTTTTTTTTTGTATCTTATATCCGAAATAGTAATATATTTTCTTATTATTGTAATTTTGATTACTTTAATATTCCTTATTATTATTTTGAATTATATTTTGTACCTACCTATTTTATAGAACCGAATAGGTATTTAATTAAATTATGCGTTATATAAAATATATATATAGAACACCCCGTGACGAGTCCGTATTTAAGTATTTAAGTCTGACTCATTGATTCACAGAGTAGATAGGTACCTATATTATGGTTTTTATATCTCACAGTAATGAAAATCGCCGGAAATCCGTAGTATTTTTCACAATTAGAAATACATTTATATTGATACACGTTTGGGTGAACTTTTAATCGGACTTTCGAACGTGTCGACCTGCCCACAATGTATATAAAAAAAATTTGCGGACAAAAAGCCCGAATGACTTCTTATGTGCAGAGTAGGTTATCTACTATATTTTATTATACATTTATATTTTATATCCATATTGGATAGGTTGGATCTATGTTCGAGTTCTTATAAATATCGGAGAATAGTAAGTTTGTTCGATTTTCGAGTTACTTAGGTATTTTGTCAACCTATTCGTCGGAAACATTTTAGGGGGGGGGGGGGTGAACGATTATCTTCTAGAAAGCGAATGCGGGAATATTTCTAAAATCAATTAATTAACGATATTATTTCCGGTAAAATACATAAACTGAGGTATATGAATTGCACTCAAAAGTGATTCTACTAATGAGGTGTTGTACTCGAAAAAAGTTACACTTTAACGTGTCACACTCGAATCTAGTTACAAATCCATGGTTTCGGACTGAAAAGGTGATGCACTTACAAACAGCCTGACTTAAAAGGTGTAACCGGTTGCACTTCAGCTACTAAATGAGGAAAAATATATATATATATAATATACCTATATAAATATATATAAATTGAATTTTCCCGGTCCAAATTTGAATCGCAATTAGTCCCGGATTACAACATTACAGATTAATAAATAACTTATATTATAATATATTAATACACGAGTATGGGTTTGTTACGGTAAAAGTACGAATAGTAAAACTTCGGTTCGATCAATAAATCCTAGAGGTCTTACCGACTGTTCTCGGTTCAAAATGTGTTCTATTACCGATTGATATATGTAAATCCTAAAATACACAAAATAGTACGGTCAAACTCCGAATGGTTATAAATTCAGTTCAATTATATACAAAATTAAGTATAAATCTATATTATACAATGTTCAAATAGATAATAGTATATATATATATATATTTTTTTTTTTTTTCAAACAAGCAGCAAACAGCAAGTTGGTTAGAAGAATACTAGTAGAAGGTATAGTGGATATATATAAAATATTTAAAAAATGATAATTTATTGCATTCCATTAAATTATTTTAAGCGGAACTCAGTGTAGCTAATAGGTGTACCTAAATAAACGGAAAAAAAAAATCATTATACGTCATCACATAATATGTGATATTATATTATATAGGTGATGTTTTAGTAACCATATGATAATTTATTTGTTATCTTTTTCATTTAATTAACACGGTATAAAAAAACTGTTTTTCTCTGCGCTTAGAGAAAACTATTGGCAAAATCAAAAAATTATCCGTAGAAAATACCATCTTGAACGAATTTTCTATAAGAACTCTTTACTCCAAAACTTCTACTGAGCTCTTTTTACCCAATTAGTCATTTACAATAAAAAAAAAACCCGAAATAAACATCAGTGTAAAATATTTAGTTTCTTCGCTCCGCTCAAAAACTAAAATTACACATTTATTACAAGTATATATGAACTATTTATATTTATATTAAATAATTATTTTTTAAAGTATATAATATAGTATTTTCAAACACATTTTAAAAGTATATTATTCCCTGAAAAAAACTTTTTTAGTTCAATTATATATTAAAAAATAACCTTTTAGTGTGATTTAGTCAGACATTAATTTAAACTAGGTATTAAGATTCTAAAATAATTATAACCCGATAAATATACATTGTTGACCGTTTATGCTTGATTAAATAGTAATATATTTACAACTTAATATAGTCAAGACTGCAAAATATAGAAGTCCTGTATAACATCATAATATTAAATGAAAAAACACTAAATGTTTACAAATCGTATATAGTAGGTACCTATATCATAAATAGTATGTATGTTAATGTTGTAAATTTTTAAGTGCTTATACTTATTCGCTTTTTTTACAAATATAGTTTTCGGAGTAAAATTATCACCACTTATTGATTATACGTATTTTTCGTTTTCAAATACTCAAATTTGTTTTTAAATTAATCCACAATTAATTTTAATAATATTTAGGTACATTAACATTACCGTAACTTTTAAACAATGTACATAATAATTTTCAGATTTTTACCATGTATATCCTATTAAGATTTACCAATATTATGGTGGGATAAAACCCCAAATTAAAATATTTTTTCTGTTTTTGATCGTGGCACTGTTTAATATATTCTATAATTTACTAAGATCGATTGATAAAAGTACAAAATTCAAACAATTATCGAGAACAGTCGGTAAAATCTAGAATTTACCAATTTTCGATCTTTTATTATTCCACCGTAACATATTATATTGGTATTATACTATTGTATTTATTTAAACTCCATACATTGATAAATTATGGCATAAAAAAATATACAATATTATAGCATAAAATATACGTTATGTAGAAAACTATTAAAAAAAAAAAAAAAAAAAACAGTATTGATTAACATGCAAAAATCAATGGAAATATAAATCAACTAAAAAGAGAATTATTATAATATATAGATTTAAATAGAATATATTTCTAAAAACTAAAATTTGGTAAATAGTTATATTTTGAGTATCCACTAAAAATTACCGATGATTCGACTTACGACTAAGAAAATTACGCATGTTATACATTATTTTACCAAATTTCAGAATTTTCGGAATTTAAAATTTTTTTAACCTTTAATGATAAAATAGAAAAATACAATGACTATACTATTAAAATATATAATATATCTATAACAATATATATATACATGGAATCCCTTAATAAATAAACCCGAGAAAAAATTATTTTATATTATATTATTTATATAATTTTTTACATACATACTCAATCAACAAATTTTTCGATATTTCGTATATTTTTTACTAATTGACTCCTATATGTAGTGGCGTACGCAGGATTTTTCAATGGCGAGGGCTTGAAAAGAATAATGTAGGTGCTGTTTGAATGTTATAATAAAATAGGTACTGTGAAAGATATATATTATAATGTATATATAATATATATAAATATATATATAAATATATATATAAATATATATATATATATATAAATAAAAAACACCATGAAAAAAGTTGAAAATACATCACATTGATATTATGAAACGTGAAAAAAAGTAGAATTATACTGGCAATGGGGGGGGGGCTTTTGCCCCTTAGCCCCCCTCTGCGTACGCCTTTGCAGTCCTATGTGTACGTAATAATTTACTCGTTTTACTTATTTTAGAATCTATTGGTTTTAAAATGACGGTTATTTATGTACATATTTTTATTGTTTTATTAATATTTAATATTTTACCTATCATATATGCGACATTGTATACTTAATTGTTATTTAATTGAAAACTATTAACTAAATGAAAAAAATAGATTTTTATCTACTTAATAATTATAAAAAATTACTATAATAATAATTAGTAATTGGATCATCAGATGATAATACGGTAGATGGTATAAAAGAAATGGTTCTACGGAAGTTTTCTAAATTCGTCTAGTAGGAGGAATGTTAGTAAACATAATGTTTGTGCAGGTTTTTCGGGGTCTAAAATTCTGGGGTTATTTTTTCGCGTTATCATACGTATATTATAATATATGGCTCAATCGCGAACAGATTGCTACATGGATCATAATATTATGTACAATCGCTTGGCTTGGAATGTTATAATAGACCCGAGTTGATTTAAAATATTTTTTTCTCATATCACTCGCCCGTACGATATCTTTATAGGATTTTAAAAACGCACGTTTAAACTGTTTGTATAGGTACATAATATTGATATGAATAAAATGAAAAGGTCCTGTATCTTATGAACGCTCTCCTGAACAATAATTCCAAAATACCATACGATAAAGTCCTTTCATTCTTAGTCATAGAAATTTATATATATATAAATGTATATACATATATTATATATATATATATAAATGTATATACATATATTATATGGTACCTGCCTATTATTATGACGCTTTTGAGTATCACATGCCAAAAATAAGGTATGATATTCGTCGCCACTCACCGCGCGTCGTGCAGTGTCCGAATATGTAACATGTTCAACAATATTAATCGTTATTATTAAAACGTCAACTATTTTCGAGTCATTCGAACGATTTTCAAACTAAAACCGATTCTAATTTGTTGTTCGACGTTTTTTTCATATTATCTGCACCTTCCGTTACGAAATGTTTGGGTAAAAAAAAAAAAAAAAAATCGTTTACCTACAATAACATAATATAACATCCAAAAGCGTCCAGAGTGATACACAGGTATGTCCTCATTGTTAAGACCAACACAAAAACGGTTTTGAAAATCTCAAGAAAAAAAAAAAACTTAATAATAATATAAATCATACCTATAATATGACACATGTGCGCGTTTAATTCTACAAATATTGCTATGCTCCGATAGATACCAATAATAATAATAATAATAATAATAATAATAATACGGATTAACCGTGTCCGGAGGTCCTTTACCTTAACTGGCTGTAATGGATTTAACGAATTTTTTCTTCTTTTTTCTTCTTTTTTTTTTTCTGAACGTCAGTCGGGTCACTGCAAAACATCATGTACCTACGTTGTATATTATTATGTATAATAATGACATCAAAAATGTTTTTTGATTTACGGCTGCACCTGTTCGACGTTTGTGCGACGGCGGAGTGTGCTTAGAATATAGAATAGGTGTATGGGAAATGAAAACGATATATTTTTAAAACGAAAATGCCAGGAAATGAAATGATACGAAATAAATAATCATTATGTTTCAGGGACGTTTTTGGTTCTGACAATTCATCTCTAATAAGAACATATGGTATATATTATTATCAATATAATGTTTTAACGACTTTACAACTACTGTTATTATATTCGTTAAATATTTTTAAACGACTTCTAAAAAAATACACTAGTTTCTCGATTGTTTTATTAGTCATGCAATATTGTTTGCAAACTATATACAAACAATTCAACTTTTTTTAACCGCACGCTTTCTACCTCAATGGTTTTATAGTGTATGGATTTTTAATGAAATTTTTTGTGAATAATATTTTTCCGGAAATTTGAATTTTTAAGTACCTATACTAATAGTATAATTAGTAGTACAGTAGAACTCCGATTATCCGGACTAATTAATGTCAAGGGTGGTCCGGATAAGCAAATATCCGGATGATTGACGTATGATATATCAAAAGTTATATAATTGTATGAATATATTGTATGTATTTACTGTATTTATTATTAATATATATGTAATATAATTTAAAATTCGTAACCATAAACAAATAATTTTATTATATATTTAACTGAAACAAAATAAGCCTTAAATATAATATGTGACACATTTTAAAACCAAAAAAAAAAGCTGACTTGGCACATTATTATTTTATTTTGAAAAATGATGATATTTTAGTTTGCTTCATAGTTGACTTTCTCTTTAGAGCAGCTATGTCTCTCAATCTTCTTAATTGCAACAATTGAGTGGTGTTCGATTCTTCTTGCCTCTCAAACCATTTAAACGCCAAATCCAATGCATCAAAAGCTTCAGAATGAGACGGCCCATTTTCACCTTCAGTTAAATCGTCAATTTCATTTTCCTCTTTTTCAGTATCATCTTCTTCAAATAAGCTACGAACAATTTCATTTTTTTTTTCTCGTCCGGTTAATTGGACGTCCGGATAATCGGAGTTCTACTGTATAATACAATATTAAGTAGGTATTGAAGATTAAAAACAAACTTATTATTTTCATCAATCTATAACAATAGTGTATAGTGTCTATTTATAAATATAATATATACTACGAATTTACATAATGTATATGAAATACATATTTGAGTAATCATACTTACCTATAAATAATATTTATATTTTATTCATTAATGGTGTAACTTTATTTTTACAATAGTTTAGGTGTACATAACATACGCGTAATGTACATGAGAGTTCACAATTAAAAATATTACCTATTTATTTTGAAAAAACATAAAAAAGTATTTATCCTTATAATATATGGAATAAAGTAAATATATCGATCATATCGATATATTCATATCGATCGATGCGCTCCCAGTGACAGATTAACCGCGCGCTATTTTTCGGACCACTTTTATCATGGGTAGCCAAAGAGTTTGGTCTTCTTATCTCTAGTGTTCATGATTGCTAATAATATGGCAATACGAATAGGATTTTTGTTGGCAATATTTGGCAGTACTTCTTTGAACTTGAATCTTTATCACCCTTCGATTCCTTATCATTTTTCGGTCAACTGCCATCCACCGATATCTTGTATAATATTATTATGTTCCTTGGTTTTTGTTGAAGCCGCGGGAGTCATTACCATTTACCACACAATTACACATTGACTAACTGACGTACAACTGTCAAATTCTTACACTGATGGTGTTTCAAGATTTTATTTCATTGTCTTACCTATTCGTATTTCATTTCGTTGTCAGTTTTTAATGTTTTAATTAGTACCTAGGTACTTACTTTGTATTTTTAGTATTGTCTTTTACTAAAATGTTACTAATTACTAAAATCACTTATATTATGTTTAACGTGATCTATTTGTTCAGTATTCAATGACAGTTTATACATGTTTATAATCCGTAAATCAAATAAATAATTTAGGTAGGTACCTCGGTTGTTATTATTAGGTACCTATTATAATTGTAAATCATGAAACGAATTGAAACTATGAAATCTATGATAGAAATTAGAAATTTTAAATGGCACATTACTTGTTATTTTAAAGATACTTATAAATTGATGATTGCATTCAATAAGGTATGTACAAATTATATGATTATTAATTTTAAATTATTATAAATAGGTACCTACCTAAGTAGATACTTTAAAGTTAGATTAAATTCATGCATTCATTATATACCTACTAAAATACATTAGGTATACAATGGTCGCCGCTTAGTAAACTCGCTTTGAAACCAAACCATTTGAGTCCATTAATCAAATGAGTCAATAAAACAAATGAACCCCAAAAAAATAAAATAAATACTTATTTTTAAAAATATTTATGGAGATTTTAACTAGGTATTATGTAAAATAATGTATGGGTATTTGATGGAAAACATTTTGTTTAATTAAAAATAAAATAGTAAAATATTTTAATAACTTAGGTACCTACTTAATTAATTGTTGATAAAAATCCATCCAGGGTTGATTAGGTTTTCCTTTCTTTTCATTCTTAATTTTCTTTTTGCCCATTTTTTTAAAATTTTTTCTGTGATTATTATTTATACACTACCTATCATACTAAAATTTATGACTGCTTGGTTTATCATGAAAAGATAATTTAATGTATCTCCACAAAAAGAGCAAAATACCAATACCATTCTATACATGCATATATTTTTTTTATTTATCTAATTTTCAAATGACCCCATTATTTGGTGTAGTGAGTCTAATAAACAATTTTTTTGTTGTGTGTTAGTATACATGCAAATCGGGATCATCCATTTTGATTCATCCAATAGGCGAATGAGTCAATAAATCGTGAGTCTAATAAGCGACGACAACTGTATTTAAATAAATATAAAACGTCCAAAATTTTTTCAACACCATTTTACATATGTATTACAAGACAAAAGTAAAAACCAATAATTTATATAAAATATATGCCAACACTAAGCATATCTTCAAATAGTATCCTACACTTCCATTAATCTTGCCTTTTATTTTATTCTCAAATTACGCATTTCAGAATTACTTACTTCCCAAAAACACATTAAAAAGTATGCCGGTTGTGCATTTCCTCATTCATAACATTTCTCTTTTAAACTGTGTCCAGATGCAATTCTTTCAGTTTTGTGTGTATCAGTCAACATTTTCAGTACCCATATTTTGATATAGTATAGAATGAAATGACTGAAAGAGAAATCAATAGTAAGTGTAAAGATAGTAGGTATAATACCAACTAAAAATAAGTAGGTAGCTACAATAAGGCCTTTTGCAAGGCTTTTACCTTTAGAAAACAAATTATAGCCCATCAAAAAACACTTTTTAAGAAATGGCAGAAAACCCGGGAGAAAGATGATAATGTCAGGGATTAAGTGCATTAAGTAAAACTAAATTAGGGAAATATGATGAGTTGTATGAGAGATTAGGAATAAAATAAATGTAGGTACACGTTGACTAAGGGAAAAGACAAACAATTCAGAGGTTTTAAAAATATTTAGTATATAAAATGTAAGGATGAGAGAGTGTTAAAAAAGGACAAGTTATAATGAGATGGATAGAATATTTAAAAAAATTATTAAAAATTTCTGAAAGAGGCGATAGATTGAGTCAAATAAAATGTAGGTATGGTAGATTTAATGAGAGAAGAAATGTAGGTAGTGTGTGATTAGAAAAATAAAAAAACAGTAGAACCGGACAGAGTAGAAGTGTAGAAAATATTGGGGAGATAGAATTAGAATTAGAGATAGAATTGTTGACGAAGTTCTTTAATAGGGTTTAAAGTAAAAGAAAAAAATTCCAGAAGCGCGGAGGAAGAGTTGTTGGCTTACCAATATTTAGAGGTTCAGAAATGTGGAAATTATCAAGGAATAAAACCGTACAAAGATTTGGGAAAGGATAATAGATAAGAGAATAAGAACAGACAATTGTTAGGTACTAGAAATTAGTTTGGGCTTATGCCTGGAAAGTCAATATTTTGTATAAGACTGATGGAGAAATACAAAGAATATAGAAGGAAATTGTGTATGATAGGTACTCATTAATCTGGAGAATGTGTATGACAGGTATCATAGAGAGATCTTGAAGTGGGCACTAATGAAGAAAGAATTACTAAAGGAAGGACTGAAGATATATCCAAATTTAATTTAGTATGTGTATAAAAGAACGAGTACAAAAGCTAAGTTTGTGTGGAAAACTGAGGATTTGGTATATACCATGAAAGGAAACAAAACATCCATCACATTCCTTTAAACAATCCTGAGGTCAATGGCTGTTCAATCAAATCAAAGCATGCTATTTACAGATGATATAGGTAGTACTGGTAGGACTAGAACAGTCTTGAGAAATTAAACAGTAGACTATAAAAGTGGAGGGAAGCTTTTTAATGTAAAGGATTAATGATTAGTAGAGTTAAACAGAATATAATATAGAGTATGATATTGAAGAAAGGCGAATAATTGAAATTAATAATGATGTAAGAGGTTCAAGTATTTAAAAGCTGTTGTATAGAAGAATGGAAGCATCTAGGAAGATATGAAACAGTATGAAATGTGAATGGATGAAATGAAGAGATGCATCAATTATTTTATGTAATAAAAGGATTCCAATTAAGTTAAAAGGTAAATATTATATAAATTTTATATGATAATCATGAGGCCTGCAATAATATATGGATTAGAATGTTGCACAATAGATAGAAAGATAGAAGAGCGAATAAATATCGCAGAAATAAGAATCTTAAGGTGAATAAATGGCTAGAGAAGATAAAATATAAAATTAATATATAAGAGATAGTAACTAATATAAGTGGCTTCGATAGTAGACATAATTATTGTAAATAGGTTGATATGATTTGGGCATGTTTTAAGAAAGGAAAGAGACAGGGACAGTAAGATAGTAAGATTAGTAATGCAAATGTATGTTTGATGAGTGGAAGCAGTGCCGGATCTAGAAAATTTGTTGCCCGGGGCAAAAATAATTGTAGCGCGCCCCTTTTTAAATTTGAATAGGTAAACAAAAAAAAAAAAAGGTCATTCATCAATTTCTTCCAAAATTTCTATATTAATTTATAAATTAAAAGTGATCAATGGGACAAAAGCGGAATGAAAAGTTTAAATATTTTTACATTTTGCACCCCATCATAATGGCGCCCGGGGCAAGTGCCCCAGTTCGCACCCCCTAGATCCGGCACTGGGTGGAAGAATACCGAAAAAGAGGCAGTGGGATATGAAGATGTGAGAAAATGGATAAGTGGAAGTTGAGGACTAAGGTGGCTGACCCCAAATAGTTAAAAGAGAAAAATTTTGAAATGCATAATAGTACAAGACTAATGTAAAAGTATAATATTGTATATATTACCTATGCAAACTATAGGTACTATATTAAGACACAGGTTAAGACCGTATCTAACCAAGTAGAAAATATTTACAGATACTAGGTATCTAGAAACAGCATTATATAAACTTATACTAATAAGTTAAAGGTTATGGGCCACGGCCCGAGGAACAGAGTTTATGAGTTATATACAAGATTATATAAGTAAAACAAAAATATTAAGTGACGGTTAAAATGACAAATATTATTAAATCTTAAATCTTTTATTGAAACATAAACTTTTGAAAGAAAATTGCTCAAATGTAAATTAATTTATTTTCTTAAGTGTAGGTAAACAAATTTTAAAAATTACCATAAAACGTGGTGTCTTCGGACGAAACAACTTTTTTATCTTAATATGTAAATTGTGGATTACATATTTGATTAAACTGAAAAACAACTGTAGAATTGTGTTATCTATAATTTCCACTATGAAATATAATATTTGTTGATAATACGATTTTATCATAAATTATTGTATGGAGGTAGACATAAGATAATATATTTTAAGAATTTTAAACTATTAAACTGATAACTGATATAACAAAACAGCCAATGAATATTTTCGAATGCGGTTTTCTTGGTTATACTCGTGAACCTGTCAGTAGGTATATCAACAAGTTTCTACGTTTATATATTAAATCCTGTATCGTTGTGAGTTTTTTATTGAATTATTACAAAACGCATGGTGATTCCGTTCATGCCGAAGACATATGTAAAAAAGGTAGGTGGCCGTAGTTATCAGAATTACAATGCTGAAAATTAAAAAAAAAACAGTCGATGCTGTACGTCGTAAATCGATGAGTATACGACGTGCTTCTCAATCATTTGGGATGCCCAAACGCACAATAAGTGATTATTTAAATTCCAAAAAAACAATAAATAAACTTGGTGGGCAAACAATATTAAATTCATTTGAAGAAAATAAATTAGTAGAAGGTTTAATAAAGTGTGTGCGGGATGGGGTTTTCCAATGAAATTAAAAGATATTCAGCTTATTATCAAGACAGACAGGGGAAAAGTAGAAATGAGCATAATAAGTTTGTGAATAATTTACCACGAAAGGATTGGATTAAAAAAAAACAAGTATAGATGGTTCTTATTTTGTTTTCCCAAATATTAAGGATGTAAGTAACGTCACAAAATTATAAATTGTACCTACGTAAATTGGTGCTAGGAAAAATATTAAAAAGAGTACGATTTATTTTTGATACACTTGACACAAATAATTTTCAGTAAATAAATATATTTTAGATACATATTATACTAATAATTAATAAATATATAATTCATTAATTTATTTTATTTCATTTATTTTTTAAAATTTAACATTTTTAAAAAGTTGGTTAAGTTAGGAATTTAACAATAATATTATTTAAACACTAAGAAAACAACTACTTTTTTTCATAATTTTTAAATCAGTATTTTAAGAATTATAATAAAAAATCTGTCCGAAGTCATCCCGTTTTACAGTATACAATTATTTTTCTGGAGATGACTAATGTATGGGATTTGTTGTTCAGAGTATTCCAAATACTAATTAAATTAAGTTTTTTTCTTAATTCCATGTTTTGACCTTTATTTATCAGTGTGATAGCAAACTGGATTTAGGGGGCAGTAACTATTTACTTGTATTATCAGTTGTCTTAATAATAAAAATGTCCTACTTGACTAAACATATTATATTTATTTATAATTAATTCCTCCCTACCTGCTTGGTAAAACTATTTACCTATTTGATTACTTCAGTCTATATTTTCAGCCCTGACATTTACTCTTGAAATCTTTTAGTAGGTATAAAAAATAAAGCTTAACTAGTACCTATTAATTTATTCACATTATTTTAAAAATTGTTTTCAGATATTGTAAGAAGTAATCAACATGACTGATAAATTACCAGCTACTTTTAATTGTTACTCGAATTATTTAAATATTCTGAAAAACTTTCGCACAGATGGACAACAACAAATTAGTCAATATTCTGAAATAGACCGTCATCACACACATATTTTGAATAACTTAACACTTTTTGGTAAAAATGCTAAAAAACTCAAGCCTACTGATGAAAAAGAAATGGAAAAAATATTGAGAGATTCCTTAGACTTGAGTGAAAAAAAAGTTAACATTTCTGGATGTCTAATGAATATGGTTAGTGAAAACAATCTAAAATTAAACATGAACTTTAAAGATCTTAAAATGACTCAAGTTATCCAAAATAAACCAAATGAAAGTCATAAAATAATGTTGGAGCCTAGTAATGAGGAAATGGAATCAGATACTATTGATGTATTAAATGTAGATAATTCTAATGAACATTCAAACAATAATAAAACAACACAAAACAAAAACTTCCAAATGAATGTGGATAGTAATGTTCAGACAATATTCACTGATACTAATGAAAATGTGAAAAACACTGCTGTGGACAAAAATTCTAGAACACAGAGCTTCTATAATAGTAGAAGAATTTCATCTAGTTCTGATATTAGTGATATACTAGATGATAGTAATGATGTACAACCTACTTACTGTATTTGTGAAAAAATATCTTATGGTGTTATGATTTGCTGTGATAATGATTTATGTCCAATTGAGTGGTTTCATTTTGGTTGTGTGTCTTTAAGTAGAAAACCCAAAGGAAAATGGTATTGTCCAAATTGCAGAGGAGCTAATTCCAAGATAATGAAACCTAGAGAAATATTTTTTAAGGAACTTAAAGAGTACAATAAACGCAAGGAAGAAGATTGGTAAATAAAGTAGTAGTCAATTTAAAAATTGAATTTTAATATAAGGCATTATGTGTGTATTAATCAGACATACATTATAACTTACACTAGTAAGACAGATTATGAAATATTACATATTTATGTATAACCAATGATATTTATTAGTTTAAGTTTCTTTTTTCTTGATTTATTATCTTAAGTTTATATATATGGTTTATTATTAACATTATTACAAGAATAGTTTTGAGTAAATATAAGAATATAAATTTACATTTTTCTACATGTTACATAATATAATTTTTAGAAATAGCGATTTATGTTTCTACTTAAATAACTGTGAATTAAAATGTAAGAATATAAATTATCTCTGCTTCTTGCATATTTTTACAATAGTAACAATATAATTTTTGAAAAAAATATTATTAAGTTGTAGAATATATACTTAATTAAATAAAGAGTATTTAGTTACATTTACTTTACAATCATTTATTTCTATACCAAATTTATTAAGTATAATACTTAATACCTTGGTATTTCATAAAATGTCAAATCAATTTTTTATTATATATTATTTACTATTATAACTATTAACTATACTATGGCATGTAATAGTTTATGTCTTTATACTTATTCAGGCATATACATTTATACATAAATACATCGTCGTACTTTAACTATGAATAATATATCCAACAAGAATGGACTGAGAATTAAATTTAGATTTGAAAATTACAATTTGTTTAGATCATACATTTTTAGATCCTGAGCGGAATAAGGAAGCTAGTCGTCATTTTTTTATAATGATATTTAATTTTGATATAAAAGCATGATTATGTCCAAATAGACTGGTTATTTCTTCATAATCCCAAAAGTATTGATTCTTAAATGTTAAAATGTACACCGAATGTGTAATTTAATATTATACTCATAATGATGACATTTTCCAATTAATTTTTTTTGGGCGATTTTGTGTTTTTATAAAAAAATTTAATTTTGAGATTATTATGCTGTATGAAGGGTAATTTTGATTTTTAAGACTTGAATATTTAAAAAAATACATATAATAAAGTTAAAATAATAACTATACATCTTCAAAAAATTGGTAGATACATTTATTTTTTATATAATATATATATATATATACGATTATCATCTTATGGTAACACTAAATATCTTGTCCAGATGACCTTGTATTGAATTTATTTTTATCATTATTAATAATTTCAAATGAGTCTTCAACTGAATTTCTGAGACGACTTGAATCATGTTTAAAACATCACCGTTAAATCTTTGAAAAATTCATTATATGAATGTATCTAATAAATCATTATCAGTTGTATTATTAACACTTAACATTATCTATTATTATTATTGTTTTTATAATTATTATTAGGTAGGTATTAGAATAACTAATAAGTATTGTTATTATTATTAGTATTAGTATAATAATTGAAAATAATAAATTATTATTTATTAATCTAATCCTAGCCGGCGAAATATTTAGTATTAAAAAATTATATCAAAAAAAAAACAATGGTTTCTTGTTAAAATTTTAAATGACTAAATAATTTTGGTTTAGAACTTAGTTTAAAAGGTCAAAATGACTTGAAAAAATCTTGTAATCCGAATATGATGCTAAAAGTAAGTGTTGCCATTTAAAACATACAAGTTGTATTGCGCATGCATACACCATGTAAGAGTTGAAAATGTAAAAATTTCATAAAATATGTATTTCAGTACCCCTGAAAAAATAATTTCAATACACGGTCATCCGGCAGAAATATTTAATGTTACCATAAAAGATAATCACACTGTATTAGTAAGTATTTAACTTCAATGTTAATTTAATACAAATTTAAAAAATGATTGATTTTGATATTTTTTATAAAATTGATAATTTCAAGTAAATAAATTTTAAAATATTTCATTTCTATTTTAATCAAGTCGTTAACATAAGAAATATGAATTTTAGATTTTGAGCAGAGCGACAATGGTTTTACAATGAGTCTAAAACAAAATATATTCCAGTACATACTGAATATATACCTAACTGACAGTTATAGTTATACAGTCATTACTGTATGGTGAACTTTTTTCACCTATGTAACCAAATACATTTTGAGACACCCACCACCCAAAAAGGGCTAGCTGTATCTATATCATATGACTATTGAGGAGTACATCATTTTTTTATTATAATTTAAAGTTAAAAATGTAATTATTGCCTACAACATATTTCTCTTAAAATCGTAGACTAATGATATTGACAACTCATTTTTACTAAGACTGCTAAATTTTAAGGTAAAGAACCATAACATTCACAATAATTATATATTTCTCATGTTTCACGAAATTATATATTAAGCCCCCCCCCTATTAATATTTGAACGCCTTTTAGCAATAATGAAGTTGATAATAAATGATAATTTATTATTTATTGTAGGTATATTGGCTTTTTATTTCATTATATTTTTTTAATTATATTATTACAATTGTTTCCTGCTGTATTATGTAATGCCTACTGTCAGTGACAGCTTGTCACTAATCATTTTAACAAATACATATTTTGAAAATACAAATTATTTTGTAGATATTGAGTTTCTATTTTTATATACAAATAACTCGACACGAAAATATTTATATAAAAAATTGTTTTCTTTTTTATCTCGTTGTATTATTTAAATCTATTTGAAACTTGTTACTATTGCTGTAGTATTGTTTATAACTTGTAAATATTTTCCATTAATACTATTACACTATTCTCAATTGGATATTGTCTGTAAATAATTATAAATAAAATAATTAACTAAGAAATGTGCTACTACCCTTTACTTGCCCGGTTTTGGTAATTACTTTGTTTATTACACGTTTTGTTAGCGCAAGAAATTAACTTTTTTTAAAGTTCTTGCAAACACATTTTTAAGAGGTTTTATATTATTATTTATAGTTAATATTTTTGTGGGTTAGGCTACATATTGCGGGTTCTCTTGCACATACTTGTATGTGCAAGTTATTTTAGTGGTGAAGTGAAACTTACAAAAATAGTTAATGTCTGAAATTTGTTTAGTGGTTCGATTGTAAAAATGAAAAAATTTGTATTTTGCTCGTCGAGTATTAGTATAGGTGGCAACACTTGGCTTATACTCTTGGTGTATGTATTGCATTCAATAAAATAGTTCTGAGCAAAGTTTGATGTAATATAATATATATATATTTTTTTTTAATCAGTCAGTAGTGTGTAGAAGCCCTTTGCTCGTTGGATAAAATACTTGTGGTTAATGTATTAAATTTGTAAACAATTATAAATCATTTCTTTTCATAAAATAATTCTGAACCATGCTTTGGTGTATATAAGAAGATGGCTAATAAAAAAAATATAGTGTCATATGTATATTATACTATAATAAATATTTGGTGTAATTGTGTACATTTCAAGTTTCCAATTAATAATTAATCATTTTTGGCAGTTATAAATATTATATATCACCTATCATGTAACCATGAATAGTTTATTTGTTATTTTCTTATTCAAAACAACTTTTTATGTCATTTCTCTTGAAAAAGGTAGTTTTTCATTACAATTTTGAAAACTACTTGAAAAATCAAAAAATGACTTGTATAAAATACCAACTAAAAAAAATTCTTAAAAAAAATATCTACACCAGAAAACTTATTATACTCCTGTCCAAAAAAGTATACATAGATAAGTACATAAAAAAATAAAAACAAATAATACATTCATCGCTACGCTCAGAATCTAAAATAGGGAACCTTGACAATTCTATTTATATCATTTTTCTAAGAAATGTGAATGATAAATGCATTCTTAAAAAATACAAATACACAATATATATTATATAATAGATACAAGTATGTACCAACTACTGATAGTTAAAAACAATTGATAATATATTCCTCTTTTATATCTAGATTATAGTTAAGATTAGTAAAGGGAATGTATGTTACAGAAAAGGAGTGAAGAGGAAAACTGAAAAAAGGTGAGGGAATGCTGCAATAGAGAGTGATAGGAGGTGGGCAGATATAAGTTAAGAGAATGTAAGATTAAGTTAAAAGGTGGAAATAGAAGTGTGTTAAACTAGGGTGGCTGACCCCAAAGAGTTTAGAAAGAATGCAAAAAATAAAGAAGATATTTTATTATAAGCATTTAATGTATACAATTTCGAATTTAGTATTTACAATACTTTTACTTGTCCAAAGTTTTTCATGACAAACCAAAATATTTAAACTATCCAAGTAAACAAGTGACTCGGCCCAATCTATCTACTCAACATTTTCCTGTTATCTGTGGTTAAAGACAATAATAAACAAATGGAGATAATAATAAAAATATCTAATAAGTCAGTGTATGAAAAGTGCAAAAATTATTTCTAAAACTACATAATATGTTATTTAATATAAATAAAATATAATTTAAAATACAATCTATGGAACTGTTATTTAATACCCGAAACCGGACTATATTTTGTATTTCAATCTAAATGAAACAACAATTCTATATATTTATTAAATTTTGATAAATTAAAACTAGTGACTATCTCTTATAAATTTGGACTTTTAACAAATATATAACTAAATGGATGAATGCATTTACCTACTAATCAATAATTATTATTCAATTGTTTAATGTAATATAAAATATTTTTCGTTTAAAAATGGACAAAATTAATGGAATTTTAACTAACAACGAATAAAAACTCACAATGTTTAAATATATTTATATTTTTATAATATATTTGTGGTAATACATAATGAATACAATGAAACAAAATCACCTGACTCATGCACAAAATATATTTCGGATAGGGTCCAACATTCACAGGTAATATAATTATGACATAAAACAGGGGTAGTATGCATACAAAATTATGTACATAAAACAATTGAATTGAGTTGATGAACAACCACTACCTACCGCAAATAAAAAATATATATTAAATAACAGTATAAACTGTTGAGTAACACTTATTCATATTTTAAAAAGCTTTATGCAGTGCTATTTAATGAATTATTTAACAATGGTGCCCATGGATCTTCCAACATTGATGGGTGAAAATAGCTTTCTTCACTGTTTTCAGTATTTCGATTTGAATAATTCTAAAATAATAAATAAACAAATTACGCCTATTATATATATATATATTTTTTATATATATTTTGTTAGTTTTTAAATGTGTGTTTATGTTCTATATTTATATGCAGATCTTAGTCAAAATGCATGAATGGAACAAAAAACAATCATTTATTTATTTTTAATTTTGTTCGTAACCACCTATTTTCAATGTACTTAATTTAAGTAGGTGGTCATTTTAATTAAGAGTTCAATAATATTGTGATATTAAAAATTATTATTATTAGGTATAATGATATTTTCCACACAAATTTTTTCAACGTTAAATAATTAGAAAATGTTTGATATATGTACTTCGTAATAATAATTTTATCGAGTTCATTTAGGTACTAATATATAATGAAACGTGTAAACAAAAAAAATCTAGTAGGTTTATATTTTAAATGAACTGTCTTAGGTATATGTTATATAATATTGTATCAAGATAACTTACATTAATATTTTGTTTTTTATATTTGTTGAATGGTGGTCTATGTGAAGAATAACTACTTTGTTCTCGCGGTGTATTGCTTTGCTATTGAAAATAAAGATATCACAATAATTCTTAGAATATATCGTACCTAGTGAAATTTTAATTATTAATAATTACATTCGAACTCCAACTGTTGTTAAATCTGTTTGGGGGTGTCCATTGATATGGTGATCCTCTGGATGGTCGAGAACAATTGAATCTCGGTGAACTGCATCCACGTCCTCGCCAATTATCGACGGCAGGAGACAACTGTGGGGTATTGTCGTATACTAAAATTTCATTTAACTTGTTGTTTGATTGTTGAGATGGAGATTCTACAATTTGTGATGTGTTATCCGAAGTAGCAGACGTGTTCCTTGATTTTATTAATGGCGATTTGTACTTGAAACTCATTTTGGCTAGACGACTATATTGCAGTCTCTTGAAAGTGAATAATAGAAACTAAATTTATTTCAAGTATTATTGTAAGAATTTAGTGTACAGAACTAAAAATAAGCAGTTAAACCATAAAAATTTAAATTGTTGGGTAAAAGTACTTGGAAGAACATTGTTGTTTATTCGTATTATGATTTATGTCTTATGATAATTTATTATCTCCGCCTGCTCGCCATGTTTGATAACATTTGTTTTATTTAGTGATAAAAAAGTTTAGAAATCAAATGATTTTATTCAAATAATTTTGTGTTTGTTTTGTATTGCGAGAATAACTTGCATCTAAATCAATAAAGTAAAACCACAAATTATAATATATATAACAACAAAATTAGCAACTTATAAATAAAAAATCTTATCGAAATGTTGTCTTCGCTCGTAAAAGAGCATCAGGTTAAACAAGCGGCCCGAAAGGAAAGCCAAGGTAAAAATCTGTGATTTACACATATTACATAATAGAAATAATAATATAGTTATTACATCCTTTATATGTATGTTTGTTCCATAGATATTAAAAGGAAAGAAGCACTGAATGCAGCTAACGAATTAACTAATGCATTGGTCGAACATCTCAATGTTGGGTAAGGCAGTATTTCTGATATTTGATTTGAAGATTATAGAATTAAAGTTAAAACAATCTATACTAAAATATGAATTTTGTTTACAATTAGTGTTGCACAAGCGTATCTGAATCAAAAAAAATTGGATGCTGAAGCGAAACAATTGCATCAGAGTGCCATTGTTTTTTCCAAGCAAACTTCACAATGGCTATCGCTAATCGACAATTTTAATAGTGCACTTAAAGAGTTGGGAGACGTTGAAAATTGGACACGTACCATTGAAAGTGATATGCGGAACATTACCACTACTCTAGAATATGCATATAAAGGTATTTCTACATGTTATATAAATTATTCGTTAAAGTTAATACAAATTTTATTTTGCAGTTACACAAAAATCATAATTTCTAAATGAAATTATTTATAATTTCATTGAAAAGTTTGTATTCAAAAATCACATTGTTCATTTATAATATTCGTTCGTTAATTTAAAAAATAAACTGATTATATATCATTTGTTAATACTTAATATTAATCATTTATATTGTTCTTGTTAATATATTAAACACTAAAACCAAATTTAAACTTTTTTATACCTATAAATAATACATTTATTTGAAAATAGTAAATACCCTTCATAAAATACATTTTGCACTAAATTAGTTTGTATACTTGACCCTATAGCCTCTAACCTTCTTAAAAATTAAACAAAAAAGCGAATAAGTCATACTTTATTTAGTAATTTGTGATATAGAATCAAAATTATAAATTTCACACATGTATTAGCATTAAAATTAAAATTGTATCAAATATGTATGCAATTCGATATCCTCCTCTTTAACTACACGCGCTATTGTACTTTGTACACCAAACTTACCATTATTTTGATCTGTTTTGGTTTATTAATTGTTTTCAATTTTCCTTCGTATCAAACCTCTTCTTGCCATACATATAAATGTTAGAAACCATTTTAGTTGTCGTTTGATGTTTGTAGCAAATAAACGGGCTCCATTTTACATTATTTTTGTAATTTTTACGTCTTATGTGGTTAATGCTGATTATTTTTCTAATACTTATTATATGTTTATATTTATATAAATTAATACCTTCTATATATTAAATATTATTATATTTATTATGTTATCGTCCAGATAGTGATTAAGATGAAAAAAAAAAATGAAAAATTATAACAGTAAGATAGGTATATTTATTTTTTTTCATTATAATATAGTAATTAAAACATTTTTGTATTTCATTTTTAAACTATAAAATGTCTGCCGTGGTCACTGATATTACTTTGTATTTTATTCACTTTCATATGCATAGGCACAAGTATATATATTATATTAAGTTCAATTTTTAATTGCACGTTAAAAAACAAAAGTATGATATTCGCTAATAAAATTATGGGACTTAGATTTAATCTTGAATTGTTAACATGTTTATTTTAGTTTAATAGAGGAATTTTCAATATTTTTTTTTCATTAGCTGCGAAATTGATGAACAGAAAAAATTATTATTTTCATTATAAACAAACGATTTTTATAATATTAAAAAAAGCCTCTGTTATACCAAAGTAATGTAATACAAGTTAAAGGGACATAGTGGCTTAATCGGTTGTCTTTGTCAGACACACATACATCAAAGTAAAATAGGGGTTTTGCATTTCCAATTTCATGAATAATTTATTGATTTCAGGATATTTATTACCATAATTAATAAAGAGAACAATTTATATCGGACATGTAGGAATTATTTGTTCACGAAATTGGAAATAAAAAACCCAATTTTACTATTGGGAAGTCAGGTTTACATTTCACTATTTCGGTCTAAATACCATATTTTTTCCAACGACTGTAGTCTCCTTAATTTCAAAACTTATAGGTGGCAATTAATGTTTTACATAATAAGCAATATAAATTGCTACCTATATTAACCCTCAAGTATCCTTAGTATCCTCTTTAAGAAAGCTATAATCAGTTAAAAGCATTAAAGGACAATGGAAAAATGTTCATTATAGACATGAGCAGAAATTAATAGCAAAAAATATTGTTTTATATGTATAATAATAAATAATAATCAATACATTGATATGACAACAGTAACTGGTCTTGATTTACAATATTGTTTAACCGTATTATGTTAAAATGACATTTTGTAAATAGTTCACATACAACAACGTACTATGTAATTAGACATAATACAAAACTTGAATATACAATCAATCATGCTAAATAAAAAAAAAATATATATATTTATACAGTAAAACTATAAAACAAAATGCAATTAATTACAAATAATCGTTAAAAAAATATATATTATATATTATATATGAAGAATAAAAATGATAGTCGATTATAAAATGATTAAACTATGTACCTACAAAGAAATAGTAATAGAAGAGAAAATCAAAATAAAAGGTAGACTGTGCGATGATTACATATACCTTCAAAAATTAATGTTATTTTAATAATTTATTTTTTGATTACATTAATGTTTTTAATTTCATTTAACAACATCATTTTCATTTTCCCTTTCCCTAATGATTATGTACATTGCAATTATACATACAATTATTTATCTAACTTTATGACTAGGCGAGATTAAGTAAAATAAAAATTTAATATAATTTTTCAATAAAAAATCATTTCCCCCCTCCCTCTCATAGCGATTATTATATTGATAGATCATAACAATAAACCGAAGAAATCTTGTCCAATATGGTACAAAATAAACACCTAATAGGTGCAATAATTGCACGATAACTTAGCAGAACATTCAAACCATTCTGTTGTTACTAATCCATGAATGTTCCCAAATTGGTTTTTCCACTTATCACCTAATGGTCTATATATGATGGATGAATAAATAATTTAATAATTTGAAAACCTTTGCAGAGCAGTGGTTATGTCATTTTAATGCTATGCCAAGTTATTTAGCAATAAAAATAAACGCATTAAAAGAAAAAAAATATAATGTTGATCTATACTTTATAAACGGTAAATCTGTATAAAAACAAATAAACAAATAAACTCGGTTAATGTACATTTAAAAAAATACACAGTTCAAAATAGAAAATTCAAAGTTTAGTACGATAACAAGTGCAAAAAAATTATCACAAATTTTTGGGGATATTTCTTCTTTTTTCAAAACGTTTTAAACTTATTTTTATATTTAAAAATATAATATTAATAACAATATTTTATACAATTATTGTTGGAATAATTAATGTAGAATCAAAAATATTAAACAAAAATATAAATACATTTTCTCTTTTCTTCGTCATTAATGATACTTTCAAATTATCTTTATCACAATAATGCCTTTGGTTTAAAAGAAATAATATTGTACTTGTACAAGTAAAAATATAGTTTCGTCTCGAGGAAAACAAATATTTCACATACAAACCAATACGTGGGTTGGAACTTTCTACTTGGAATATAAGTCCAAAATTAAAATTCCTTTCACAATTGAGCAAAACAAATTACACTGATCAATAGCCTGGTGGCTTAGGAGCTTGGTGTTTCGCAACTGAAATTATATATTTTAATATTTAGTACTCATTAAAAATTTTTTATATATAATAAAAATGTTTAAAAAAAAAGTTATTACTAACCGACTAGTCTGCTATTATAAATTTTATCAACTCTTTGGAAAATTGGAGGAGGTGGAATCCTAGAAATTGGCTTAAACATGCTGGAAAACTTCATTTCCATTTCTTCTGCAAAATGATATATTTTTATGATTATTATGGATCATTGTAAATTAGCCATTAGTTATCTAACCCAAAAGTGACATGCTTAAAACAGAAGTTGGTCCATTTCGCATGGAAGAATGACGTGTTGGAGGTGTCGGGGGAGCTCCATTAGTTACCTAAATAAATATGAATTATAAATAATATAGAAAATTTAATTTCAACAGAGCTACTCACATTAGTATTTTGGTAGCCTTTATGTGGGGGCACATTTGGTGGAGGTGGAGGAGGCACAATCCGATGTGGTGGTGGTGGCGGTGGAGCACATGATGGTGGATTCAATGGGGCCTTAATGGGTGGAGGTGGCGGTCTGGTATTTGGATGCTTAATGGGTCGTAATGTTCGAGATCCCCATTGAGCATTTGGCGGAGTGTTTGGAGTACTCCTCAAAATACTATCTTGTGATTGATGAAAAGCAGGTAATTGATTTTTACTATTGACCGCCAAGTTATTGAATTGAGGTGCTGTGTAAAATAATACCAAAATTAATATAAACATTTTATGAATAACAGATGTAAACCTACGTTGACTATTTGGAGTAACTGGAGGTGTTCTTGGTATCCTCATACTTTGCGCCCTAGAAACTATATTTCGTCCATCAGCTGTTGCCGCTAAATTCATTGAACTAACTGTCAATGTTGACTTTTTTGTGGGTACAGCTGGCTTGACTGATGGTGGTTTAGGGGCCACATTCGGTTTTCCATAACCACCCGGAGGTGGCCCTCTACCTGTAACATTGTCAGATACAAGACTTGGGACACTACCCGTCCGGTTATGGCCAACTCCTGGTGGTATAATCGATACTGGCTCAGAAGCACTCTAAAAATAAGAAAAAATTATACACGTATATTTGTATAAATTAAATGAAAAATATAGACAAAAATGTTTGATCAAATTACCGAAGGAATAGTTGATTTTTGATTAATTGATGATGGTGGTTGTGGAGGTGGTCCCCTTGACTTTATATCATTTTGTATTTTCCTTAGCCCACTGTTTTTCTAAACACAATGATCATTTTTTTATATTGATTACAATAATTGAGTGCAACTTACCTTCTGTAATGGTAGTGTGCTTGTATTAGAAGGAGAATTGTTTACATTTGTTTGATTAAATAACGAGACTGGCGATAAATTGTTAGATGGTGGTGTTTGTGTCCTCGATTGTCCTAAAATTATAAAAGACTATTATAACATATGTCATACATAGTTTATTATAGTTAAAGATTAATTAATACAAAAAACATAGGTGTACAAAAAAAAAAATTATCAAATCAACATAAATGACAATTTGTTTAAACTAATTTTATTTTTAATATAAACTATTTTCTTTTTAACAAACAAATTTAAAATATATTTTTTTACCTAAAAAAATTGGATCTATTTCATAGTTGTAAGAACATGTTTTATAGTATAAATTAATACCTAGTGGAATAAAAGAAAACTAAAATGTTCCAATATTTTTAATGAACATTTTAACATTAATTTAGATACCCATTAAACCAATTGATTTTATAAATATTTTATTTAGTACAATTTAAATAATATTGAGTATTTATTATTTTTCTTATTTATATTCAATGTTTATTCAGTTAAGTCAATTTTATTATATCTGACATTAACTTCAAAGTACCTATAAAAATACATGTATCTTAGAAACAATATTATTGAACGATAGTAATAAAATATTACATAACAATACAATATTTGATAGTATTGCATATTTTCTTGTTCTAATTTTCTACAGAATAGAACAATTAAATGATTGTTTTTTTTTTAATTTATTATATACCTACATATATAAATTAATTTTATTAGTAATAAAATGATAAAATTATCAAATATTTAATTTTATATGAAAAAAACCATCGAGAAAATATTTTAATAAATTTGTTAAATATTCAAAGTGAAATCAATTAATGAAAACATAATAAACTGATATTGACCATATCTATTACTATACTCTTTCTATATTTTTATCGTAATTACATCCAAATTGAGAAATAAAAATACTTGAGTATAGCTAACTGACATACAAAGCTAACATTTCCTTTTAAAGATCCACATACAAAAATTGGGTCATGCTGATCAAGGTCATTATAAAACATCAATTAAATAATGCCTACTGAAAAGTTGACATAAAGTGCATAATGATTTGTATTAATATTTCCTCAACAAATATGTATTAATAATTAGAATTTTATTACAGTGGCCTATGTTACATACACACCTATAAATCAATTCAAGTTTAATTAAAATGATTAACAAGAGAAGCAAATGTAGAAACACTACAGTCACTAATGTATTATTGTTTTTATTAATTTAGTTTAAAATATATATTTATTATTTATATTACTTTGTCTTTTTTTCCCCTGAAACTATAGTTTTTCCAACATATTACATAAATCAATTTTATTTATGTAAAATATAAATACAAAATACATTAGTTTTAGTTAGCAAAAATAAATGTAATTTAAAAATACATTATTCAAGAAGAAAAATGTAGAAGGCATGTTAGTGGGTAGCCAAACTGACAATATTATTGTATATGTAGTAGATACATGTGATCAAAGTAGTTGTTTTAAGATATTTTAGATAATTTACCGTTCATATGATAAAATAAATTTACCACAATTCTTTATTTTTACTAACACAAAATAATGTTGTTTTAACAATCTATTTTGTATTTATATTATACGTAAATAAAATTGATTAATTTAATAAATATGTTGGTTAAAGACTAAAGTACAAAGAAAAACAAGTGGCAGGAGAGTGTATACAATTGGTAAAAATATGCTCTAGCTGAGGGAAAATAGAATAAATAAGTACTTTTTTAACAAGTATATAGTACTCCAAGGGATACTACTGATAATGGTTTACTTCTTAACAATAAAAAATAGATTTACTAATTTATGTAATTTAAGTAACATTTAAAAATAATGTAAAAATTGTGCTGAAAAATGGTAACTAATAGGTAGTTATTAGGTATTATTCTAATATTTATCCTTGGAATATTATATAATATAAGTATTAAGTAAGTACAAATGCGAATGCCATAATTTCTAATTTTGAATTATAAATATTTGAAACAACTTTATTTAATTATTGAATCTATTTGTTTTCAAAACAATTTAACAAGGAAAAAATTTTAATCTTGAATTGAATGGATGAAAAATGTTGGAATCGGAATTATCTGAAAAATAAGGTTATAAATTATTATAATGATAAATAATTTTTCAGGAGGAAGGGGCTTAAATGTCCTGGAAATTGATTGAACCTTATCTCTCATAGAATATTATAGGAGATAAAGATATCCTAAAAATTGAATATATAAACAAAATTGATATTTACACTGATGTGTACATGTGACATGACTCATACATTCATTTGATTAATATTTTGAAAATTTTCTAAAAAGTGAATATACCCTACTAGACCCCTAAAAACGAATTGCAATCCGTGGTCACTCGGCTGAGATATATATATATATCTTCCAAGTTTATCAGTTCCAATAATTGAATTTCCAGATTTATCATTTCCATTTTTTGATTTCAATTTCATGTACCTAATATCTATTAAATTATAGATATTAACAGTTCCAAATAATGTCGGTTTAAATTAATAAAGATTCAATCATTTTCAGATTTAAATAATTTACTAATCAAACCAATATTATTCAAAGTTTTTTTTATGTGTTCAGTACAAACAAATTATATTTATTACTTAGAGAGCAATAGTAGATAGGTATGCAAAATGAAACAATAAAATTAAAATAATTAAATATTTATAATTGGTTTAAAATATAATAGTATAATTACTTCCATTATAATTTATTACATCTTATTTTTAAAATTAAATTAGTACATTAAAGTTACTGAATAATAATGACAATTAGATTAAACTGAATTACAGTATGAAGAAATTAATTTCATAAGATAATTAAGATTGTTATTTTTTTTCTAAGAAAGTAAATTCATAATTAATTATTTATCGTACATTTTTCTATGACATTACATGACATTATTTCATATTATACTAAATAGCAAACATATAAATTATTTCTAACTACCTAAATAATTATAGTCCGATTATAAAATTATAATGACTTATAGTATTTTTTATATGAAATTTTGTAACTAATGGAAAAAAATGTTTATTTATTGTTTTTATCACGTAAAAAATAAGTACCTAATGTAATTAAATAATGCCATGAACAAAAAATAAGAATGAAGCATAAATTACAGCCCATTTTAACATTATTTTAGTTAATCTTTTTATCACTATTGATCAATTATTTTTCATGCCCACAAATATATGAATAATACTAATCAGCTTTAATAATAAATAAAATATACCTATTTTTTATAGGTAGTCTATATATTAATAATTTATTTATAAACTTAGAACAGCTCATTCTGTAATATATTTAAATAAAACATAATCTTACTAATAGGTGCTTTGTAGTTCAAACATATTATTTTTATAACTAAAAAGCAAATTAAACCTATATATTATACTATTAATTATATATGAGCGACTAATGCACCAAATGATTATTGGTGTTACCTATTGGTCCAAACAGATATTACATATTTTTAACAAGTTCACTGCCGCAGTATTTCTTTAGACTCGCCGATTATGTCAGGTACACCACTGTTATTTTTGGACCTTTGATATAACAAGGCCATGGGTATTCTTTTTATTTCTCATTATTATTTTCTTATCTTAATGGATTATTGTTATCATTTCATGCTTATTGAAAGAAAAATTATGACGATCCCAAGTACCATATATGGTACTCAATGCCTATTGTATCATAGTTTACGTTTTTACGGTTAATGATCTTATAGTGTTTACTGTTTTGATAATAAATTAATATTGTTATACTTTTTTATTACACTAATTTAATTTTGAAAGTTTTTTTTATACTGTATTTTAAGTCTAATGTTATTCCGTTACTCAAATTATACAATCATATAATATTTTTTTATTATTATTACATTACCTATTGTTCTAAAAATTATTAAATTTGAGAGCTGTTTACACGAATAAGTTTGATTTTTTCCCCTCTATCTTTTCCATTAGATAAATTGAGCATCAATAGTGGTTCTCAGTGACATAATCACGAAAAATTATGAGTACCTACCAAAATTGACCCTCAAAGCTTGTGAGTCTAACCTAACGATGTGAGTACCAGTATTGGTACTCAAAGTGTGTAGAACAAATATGATTAAAACATTAAGGCCTAGATAGAATACAAACCACGTAAGTACCAATTATAGTAAATTAAGATAAATTATAAATCAAAATCTGCAACATTTTTGTGTTGTACAACACAGACAAAGACATCAATGTTTTGAGAAATATTCTCTTTTGTTCACACCAAACCCCAGCTTTTTAATTTTGTATTGCTGTATGCATGTGTAAAAATGAATACAAACAGCACCGGATAAGGAAACTACCAGCCCTCCAAGTTTTACCATTTCTATCGGCCTAAAAAAAGTTTTTGATCCTTTAAAAAAAATTTGAATTTACGAGGATGTCTAGAAAGTAAATGTACTAGTACTCTCAGGGACAGAGGGATAATTTTCCCCCAAAGTTGATGATATTTCTGTGTTAGATGGCTTCCCTTGCTTTGAACGAGATCAAAATCGGATCAGTAGAAAGAAAATTGGGAACTCAGTAGCAATTTCCATGAACGATATCCATAGAAAATCCTGCCAAGTGTGAAGTTTTAGAATTGAAAAGTTCTTGGATCGTTATGAACTCGAAGGAAATGATTTTCTTCATTCTATTGTTACTGGAGATGAATCATGGGTGGTGGCTAATTACACTCCTAAAACCAAAAGGCAGTCCTCGCAATGACATCATACTTATCATCACTTACGAACAAAAATTTAAAACTGCCCTTTCATCCAAAAATGGCATTTTTGGACAAAGGTGAATTGGTGAAATGCCATTGTGATGACTGATTTTTGATTTCAGGAATGTAGTGAGCCACTCACGTTTCATCTCCAATAACAATAGAGTAGAAAAAACCATCCCTTTCGAGTTCATTACAATCCAAAAACTTTACACTAGGCAGGATTTTTTATGGACATTGTTCAATGAAAATGCTACTGCATCCATAATTTTTGTCGTACTGACCTGGATCTAGTCTCCTTCGAAGCAGGAGAAGCCACCTATTATGACAATATGAACAACTTTAGGGAGGAGGGAAATCCCTCTGGCCTTGAGAGCACTAATACACTTACTTTCTGAACATGACTTGTACTATAGAGTACCAACTACTAAAAATCTTCCAAATTTTGCTTTGTGCTCATATATTTTTGGCTATACATTACTTAATCAGCCCAAATATCATGCGGCCCACCGAGTTAAATTCAGTAACTCACTGGCAATTAATACAAGTGTAATCAAGACAAACGTACAATAGTTTAAAATGATTTTATATTTATCTAAAGTAAATTTAAAACTAAACTTTTAACGAATGTACCTAATCCTATTGAAATATTCATATAAATCTTGATTTATTTATTACCTAACTATATTAGGTAAGTAAATATATTAAAATATTGGGTTGATTAGGTAAGTATATTAAAACAGTTACTTTAAGTTAAAATATCTTTTTTTTTTTTTTACTTTTCAAAATACCTGATAAAATTAATAACAAATAAATACCTACCAACCCAACCAAGGTGTATTTAATAATTAGAACATACATATTGAAAATGTCTACAAAATATTTAAAACTAAGTACCTACCTATCTAAACAAGTTATATTTTGTTTCATGTTTTGTCGTAACTAATTTATATAATGTTCTCCAATTTTGGTTACCCAAATATAAACATACCTGTTACAGCTAATCCAGTGGGTTTAAGTTTAGGCATGCCTCCAGCAAACAACTCTGCTAAGCCATTAGGTGTCCGTGCAGCTATAGAACTCATTTCTCCGTTTTTTACAGTGCCATTACATTTAACAGGCGTTTTTGGTGAATCTATATTATTACAAAACTTAAATCACACAATTCGAACGTTTCACATAAGCAACTAAACAAGGTTCTACAGGCATGGTTTCTCTTATCAAAGCTCGTGCAAAAGAGCATTACATTGACCTTCATCAAAACCAAAATTAGTTGCATACATCGTGACGGTAGGTACATCAATATAAAATATATTAAAACACAAGTGGTTCACGACCAAATGATCGAAATGAGGGGGGGACGACATGCGATCATGATGGTAGGTACTCACTGTCAACGAGCGGCTTGCTCTTGTCGTTGGTCACGGTCTTCCTCAAGGGTTTGCCTTGCCTGATGGACTGCAGCAGCTGGTCTCTAGCTTGGGCCGGGTGGCCCTTCTTGCCTCCTCCGCCGCCGAACGCTGGTAGTCCGGGTGGTGGCGGCGGCGGCGGCGGTCCCGACAGGGCGGCCGGCGGTGGCGGAGGCGGAGGCGGCGGGAAAGGCATATGGATCTCGTTCAAGGAGCTGCGCGCACATCCGGGAAAAACAAACAAAAAAACAAAACGATCAGTAGGCGTCCCCAGAAACGGGGCGAGGACGGCTCTGGACGGTCCGCGAGGGTGCGGACGCTTGTGCCAATGAGTGTCGCACGGCGGGCTCGGTCAATGACTCACCCGACGATATTAGTAAGCGATGACGAAAGCTGGTCGTAGGACTGAAGAGCGTACGGCCGGAAGCGCGTATCGCGTTATCCGCGTACATCGTAACATTATTGCACTTACCACGAGACACGTATGGGCTTCTTCCGCTGCCGCTATCATCGACGGCGTTTCGCCGCGGTGGACGTCGTTTGGCCGCCGTCCACGGCGAATTTCGGACGGACGAACATCGTAATGGTGATATTTTATGATAAAAATATACACCAACGGGTACGCGGCTCTTACTCGCGAGACGAACGATTTCACCGCCGAGGTTCGCGATTGCCGATTATTTTACAATATAATATTCTCGCGATCCGTGTTGACAAACTACAACTACTACAACTATAACAATAATAATAATAATAATAATAATAATAATAAATATCGTATCTACCTATATACATATGTGCGCACACACACACGCTCGCGGTACGTATACTGCACAGTCGTCGTGTGCGTGAAAAACACGGATGATAAAAAGCGAACACACGCGCACACGTAGTAGGACGGGAGGGGCAACATGGCGTCGGCACAAGGCCGTATCGTCATCGTCGTCTCTGCCGCCGCCGCCGCCGCCGCCGATGGTATCTCTCTGCGTGTGTGGTGACTCGGGGGGGGGGGGGGCCGTACACCGTACGGGAGTATTTAAATTTAAACACGGCTCTCCAACGTGGACGAAGCGTGTGTTCTATTATAAATATTACGTCTGGTGTATCGGATACGTAAACAATAATATGCTATTATACGTTTATACGCATACCCGTCGGCGAAAAATAATAAAAATTCAAAAAATCGCGCGACGTATACGTTCGATTTATTTTTAACCGATTTCAACACGACGTGTCCGTACGGATTATTATCAGTATTGCAGAAGATGCAAAGTTTGTTTGTTTATTTTTTTTTTTCCCATTCTCGGATGGTTCACACGCCGAGGGCGTGAATCGGCGCGGGGACAAGGACGCGTATATACATACCTATATTGTATCGCTGTTGTACGCGGACGAGAAAGCTTCCATATCGCTGTACGAATTAACGTTCTCGGTGAACCTATACGTCGCGTAGTAGCTTATTAGGTACTTATATAGGCATTACATAAAAATATAAAATAATACGAAAAATTTTGTCATGGGTACCTCCTATATAGTTGTATATCTGCGCTCCCATTCTTGCGAAACTTTCAACATTCAATACGTCTACCCATATATTATAGCTATGGCAATAATTATATTACGACGTTACATACAGGGTCGTCATTTCGGTTTTTTTTTTTTCGGGTGTGCGAGCTTTTAGACAAGCCAATTTCAACATTTCACCGGGCCATTTATCACATTCCAATGCTACACGCATATAGGTAAATACTTCTAAAATACTTCTATACTTCTTCAAAATATGTATAAATATAAGCAAAAAAGAAACCCACTTTTTTTTGGCCGACGCAATTATAATTTTATGGCGGCGCATCGATAAGTATTGGCAGACCCCCTTTTAAATTAGTATAGGTAGTGGTTCCATTTCACACCCTGCTCCCCCCCCCCGCTAAATAACGCCCCTGATCACATATTATTATATATTGTATATTATTGTGGTCAATTATATACCCGCAGGGGCAGAATGGGGCATTTGCATTTATGTGGGCCGATTGATTTTTTTAAAGCTTATATATTATACAAATATACAAATGTAGAAATGGCATATTTTTCGGAATTTTAAAAGTTAGCAAACTGTAAAATATTAAAAGTTGATCACCTTTTTATTTTTTTTTTGGCTTATTTTATGTTTTGAAGAAAAGTATTATATAGTTTTTTTTTTTTATATATTCACCTTCCCCCCCTAAATTTTTCTTCGGGACGGCCTTGAATATATTACGTAGAATGTTACTGTGGTCATGATAACATTATAGACAGGACCAGATTTAAAGGTGGTGTCACCCCTCCAAGCAGTCGGAGAAAACAAAAAGCCGATAAACTATAATCGGCAAAATATTATGATTGATGGCCTTTTTTTTTTGCATTTACACGTTTTGAAGGGAGTATATTTTCGGAATTTAGTCGGCAAATTGTTCAAGATTAGTCGGAAAATTTTGAAAAAAGTTCGATGACCATTTTTTTTTCCTTGTATTCAAAGATATAATATATTTCCGTTGCTTTTGAAGACACACTCCTCCCCACAAATATTTTTTCGTGTCGACCCTGATTACAGAATATAGTGAGCACACTGCTGGTATTCTTTTTATCGTGTATTTTCAAATTACCTATGTTAAATTATATATGAGACGAAAAAAGCGTTCACCCAAAAAATGCAGTGGTGTGCCCAGCGGTTAGATTTTGTAGACCAGGGCCTACCCTGTTTTCAAATAGTTATTATTAATATTTTTTACATCATTAATATTTAATTATTCAAGAAACATTATTTTATAATATTTTTTTTATTTAAATAAAACGATACGAAATTAAATCATTTTGGAACAAAGATTATTTATTTATTAGATAGGTACCCGTTTATACCTGTTTATGATAATAATTCTTTCTTTAGCCACGAATAATTGTGGTCACAGTAGGTACCACCTACTGATATCGGGCGACGACTAAAAATAGTGAATAGTAGACAATATTCCCGAAATGATTGTTATTTAAATGTATGTCACTGGCCGTTTACCGCCGACAATCGTCAAGAATTTAACGGTGTTGATATAGGTAAAATAATGAATATGGATTATAAATGTTATTTTTTGCTATTAACGATTTATTACGTGCCACGGTGTGGAGACGTGTAGTGACTGTATTAGTAATTAGTGACCGAGCCGATCGAGTATAATCGTTTTGTCTTTGGTTTTTGCCTATGCACATTACTAGAATAATCTAAATAGATTTTTCTTTTATTTTACTTATAATTAATAATTAATTAAATTCAAATAAAATGATCAGCCAGTTTTTCAAATATATTCTAAAATTCACAAGGACGTTGAACAATAATGATAGTATACAATAGATCAACCACAATCGAAAATCTTGAAATTAAAAGTTACCTCGACTCATAACGAGTCTTCAGTTTCCTTTTTTAGCTTAAAAGTGTTCGATATTAGACATTAGTTTAAATAGTGATGTAAGAGTACCTACAATCTATTCAGCCGATTATTAATTTTTCACATCGTAAAATTTGTGACAATGTAATTTTCGAAGTTTACGGTACAAAATATATATCCCTTGGATTGAATCAATTGGATGCAATTTTCTGTTTTTTTTTTTTTTTTTTTTTTTTTTTCATTTTACTAGTTCTGTATCTCGTGCGAAATATCAAGATGTTTTAACAGTCAGAGGATATAATGATTGGAAAAATAATTCAGGGATGGCAAAAAAACATTATTCAGCAGATTCACAAAAATCATATTTACGACTCAAATGAATAATTATGTTGAAGAGAACATAAACAAAAATCGAGAACTATTAAAAAGTGTAATTTATTCAGTCTTGTATTGCGCGCGGTAAGATATAGGTTTACGTGGTCACAATAATGTAAACACATTTTAAAATGAAGACGAGCACGAACTAGAAACTAGGTACATTAATTATAAACAAAAATTAAGGTAATTTTAAAGAATTATTAGATTTACTATAGGTATTTGGAAAATGAAAAGTATAATACAAATTTAAAATCATTACCAGTGGTGGCTTGTGGACTTTAAAAGTGGGAGGGCGATTAAAAGTTATTAATTTTTGAAAAGCATGAGATACACCGAATACAATAATTATTATATAAGTACCAATTTAAAAGGTATTTATTTATTAAACCAAAATTAATACCATACAGAAAAATAAATATATGAATACGTCTCACAAAAAAACGAAAATTGCAAAATAATAAAACTTACACGCGTTACACTCAAAATTTAAGCGTCCATCTTTCGTATCAGTAAATAGGTCTTCCAAGTTGTTTTATTTCAATTTTCTGTTAATATGATACTGAATTTTTATCTACTATATTATGATAATATAATATACACCAATAATAAAAGAATAAATTGAATAAATAATAAATAAATATAGAAATGATGGAAATGTGCACGAACACAGTAAATGCACGTTAACTTATTCAGTATTGTTCCGCACTTCCGCAGTCTACAATCCACATGTATGTCGGGCGATTATTCGTATCGCTCCGGTGGCCGCATTATTACCGAATTCCCCCTTCTATGTTTTTGTGTTTTGATCGTATAGTTATGACGGGCGATTGTCAACGCCGTCCCAGTGCCGAGCGCTGTTCAATACTCGATAATCGTGCAGAATAATCGGTAGATACCTAGTTATTTAAAATGTGCTATTACCTATATATATATTTTTAAACTCCGATTACTTATAGTGTTTTCATACCGATGGAAAACGATTTTTACTTTCGATAATAATATTTTGAAAATGCATTACAATATGCAAATATAAATAATTTTTAATATTTAAATCAATATCTAAATTGTTAATAAATAATTTGTTACAATTTTAGAGGGGGGCGATCGCCCCGTCGCCCCTATACACGAGCCGCCACTGGTCTTTACCTACAATTGCCAAATACACTTCAAATAAAATCCAAAATGATATTTTATTTGCGTCTTCAATTGTGATTTTACAATCTATTATTAGAGAAGTGAATGAAGGCAGTTCGGTCTATAATTTAATTGTAGATGAAGCTCGTGGTGCGTCAACATTTGAACAAATATCAATATGTATTAGGTATATACATAAATTAACTATTAAGAAAGGTTCTTAGGATTTGTACAAGTAAAAAAATTAAATGCACTAGACCTAACTAATTATATTATCGAATTTTCTAATTCAATTGGTTTAGACATTACAAAGTGTTTTTAAGTCAATACTATGACGGTGCGAATGATGTCAGGTTCTGCTAATGGCGTACAAGTAAAAATTAGAGAACTCTAAAAACAAATATCCTTATAGAAGTACCTACATTGTTATGCACATCGGCTTAATCTAGTTTTGGTTGTTGTTGCTAAGTCAGTTGAAATTGTTGACGATACGATTGGATTGCTTGAATCAATTTATAAATTTCAATCGAGTTCGACTTTATGTTATAAAATATTTTCTGATGTCCAAAATGATTGTGAAACAATTTCAAAAGTCCCTCAACATAGTGATACAAGATGGGTTGCCAAATATTAAGGTATTCATTTTTTAAAAAAATTTGATTTGAACATGTCATAAAAGTTTTATCACAATTGTCAACAAGTTAAAAAAAAAAAGAGGCCGCAAAAGCCAAAGGATTATTAAACCAATTTTCAAAATTGTTGTCTTAAGATTGTTTTTTGGGAAGTAATTCAACGAAAAAGTTGATAACCAATTTGCTACCGGAAAGTGGGTACAAATGTAACTAGTGGATCAAGGATTATGCGGAAAATAGACACAATATGATATCAAAATGTATCAATTATTTCAAAATTAACTTAACTGAGTTTTAATAAAAGTAACTCGTCATTTAAAAGTTAATATAACCAAAAATATGTTAGTTAATAAGTTAAGTTAACAAAAATCAAATATAATAAGTTAAGTTAAAAGTTAACATTAACTTAATTTTTAACTTAACTGTACTTAACTTAACCTTATTAACTCGTTAATGCCTAGAATTGCCTTGGTCAGGAATTGGCACTTTCTGGAAAAGTTGTTTCCAGAAAAATAAACGTCATCGTAAAACCACACTACTAATTTCTAACTCGAAAATTTTCAAAATAAATTACTCCCTCCCCATATTATCAAATTATATCCACTCATGATGCATTTGCGATCTACGTTTTGGTTATAATTTATTGGTACCTTCATATAGTAGTTATTACAATATACCTATAATAATTTTTTTTTTATTATCTTGACTAGTAACGACTGGTAACATACCTACATTTCTCAAATTTTTGATTGATTATGTATTGTTAATTATTATAATTATATATATATATACATAGTTAACTAATTAAAAAAGTGAAATATGAAAGTTTTTACTCATGTAGTATCTACCTACTAATAAAAATGATAAAAATACATTTATACAAATTATATAGATGTATACCTATCTAAAAAATGTATAACACCTATATTAATAAAATAAAGAAATATGTAACCACTCACTATATAATAGGCGGGATAATATAGGTACATAGATATAAAATGTATAGGTATTTTAATCTAATTAATTTTCTAACACATAAAAACATATCTTATTAGTTGGTATGTATCATATATATATAGGTAGCTTTGTTAATTAAATGCATTACACGTATTATCAATATTTTAAAATCGATCATCTGACATCAATGAAGATTGAAGGTAGTTGAACTTGCAAGTTTAAATATTTTATTTATAGGCATAGATTGAATATAATTGATTCAACTACTCAAGTCTCTAAATAATATGCCAATTATATTTGTATTTCATATGATTGGGCAGTTTTTTTTTCTAAATTAAATTTGATTTCTATAACATTTTGAATGACTTTGGATATTTTCTGTAAAGAGTTTTTTCTAACTAGTATTTTAAAGAGGTTATTTTTTTATTTTTCATAAGCCTAAAAGAAATCTACTGAAAATAACATGAAATCGTTATATATTGGAAAATAGTACAGATAACGACAAAAAATTTTTGAAATTTGATTATTTTTTATTTGTATGTAGGTATACACTTAGTTGGTTAGAAAAAGTCAAGACATCGAGTAAAAGTTTACGACTAAAAAGTTTTCTGATAGCAAATGTATTCTAAATATAGTTGGTATTTGCTTCTTTCCTAGAGGTTGATTTTCCTAGAAGTTTTCCTATAAAGGACTTATGCTTATTAACGTGATAACATTTTTCATAACTTTTGACCACTTTTCGGTAATTTATAAATATTTTTAAATTTGGATTTATTTTTAAAGGCAAAAACCGTTGTAGGTAAAGTTTAAAATTGCCAATATTTAAAATATTTAAAATAAAATAAAGGGTTATGAAAAGGATAGGAGATTGGGCTATGTAAGAGGAAGCTTTCTTGTGTTCTTTATATAGATTGCTCACTATGGTTTTCTGAAGGAAGGTCACGTACCAAATAATTTATTTACGACTACATCATTGCAGGGTATATAGCCCCCCCACCACGACATCTGGTCACGTTACGCCTATGATTTTAATGTTATAATTATAATTTTTGGTACCAAAATAGTATATATCTATATCTACATTAATATGGTTAACCAATACAATTCTAGAATGGCTCCGGGAATCGTTTTCAAAATTATTTTATTTATTTCTTGAAGAAGAACAGAGGTGGCATGAATAGTGGACTGCTCCTGGTCTGAAATGTGATGGCTTTAAGTGCATCCCTTTTAATATAATGAGTAGTAGTAGCTCAAATGCATATAGAAAAAACCCTATTAAAAAATACTCTCCTAAAAATGTTTACTGCTCATTTTTGTATCAAAACTATTGAAAAAGTAGAGGTCCTTGTATAAATATAATGGGTAGATAGGTACCTATAAGTACACGAAGTTTACTTCTCAAAGATCTAAATAGGTTGACACAGCTGCAATGCGCGGCCGCTTCAAAGCCATAGTGTTCAGGAGAAGGAGGCTTCCAATAAATCGTATATTCTTTAGAGTTTTTCTAAAAAAAACTATTATTAACAGAGATCGATATAATATACGTAATTATGACTGTTAAAAATACATATGGAAACTTTATTTGTTATTTTTCATTTAAGCTTAAAAAAAAACTACTGGAAAAATCAAAAAATGACCTCTGGAAAGTAGGTACTCTAAAACTCCTACTTAACTCCTTCTACTCGAAAAGTTATTCACAATAAAATGACCAAGTTATTATTACTTATTTTAGTAGTTATACAATTTAATTTTTATTTCTTAAGAAATTATCGACATTATACCGACTTTCAAGAACGAACAAAAAATATGTAATTATATATGTATTCGATTCTGAGTATAGTGATGAATGTATTGGGTTTACAATGATGTTATTTTATTATTATTATTTTTTTTTTTATGTAGGTATATACAAAAGGAGAGTAAAGTAAGAGTTTTTTGGTATAGAGGTCTGTGATAGGAAATTCGTTCTAGTTGGAACTATTTATAGAGGTATTTTTTTGATTTTCAAAAGCGTAACGAAAAACTACCTTTTAAAAGGGGAATAAGTACCTCATACCTAATGCGAAAAGTTGTTATAAATTAGAAAATAACAAATAAACTAGTTATGATGGTTACTGACTATACGAGTCATATATATAGTTTGTATAAGTGATATAATATATTATATTATATTTATAACTACCTACCAAAAAAAGAGCGAAAATTATTATAAATTGAAAACTATTAAAATGCTAAAAACTTGAAATTTACACAAGTATACCTAATATTTACTATAGCACTATAGTATATTGACGTCGTATATTTTATTAACCTTAATATACCTAAATTCTGATAGTAATAGATACTCATGTTATGTCAGAACCGTTTTATCGAAAGAAATGATTTATCATTGCTTTCAAATTCAATATATCAATAATAAAAAAAAAAAAGGTACCACCACTTACCAGTATTCTACCCAACGAGCGGTGCTTTCTTCCTCTACTGATCGGCTATTTTAATTTTGAATTTAATTGAAAATTGATTTTGAAAACTGTAGAACCATTACAGACTGTCTTCGAGTATCAGTCAACTAGCATATCAAGCAGTCAAGCCTGCAGTAACCACCACTGAAGAATAATGAACAGTGGCCAAACTGAATAAGTTTACGCGGAGGACATTATTTTCATAATCTTATAATAGTAAACATAAAATATCGTCATAATTTATAACAGATCCATTTGAAATAGAAAAATAATCATATAATATATATGATATAAATAGGTATTATTGAAATTAAAATTTAAGCCAATAATTATAATTTACTTATATAAGTATACCGTATCTATACCTATTTAGTAAAATAATATATCATTGATACTAAATACCTATGAGCCGTAAAAAATATCATGGTTTTCTTAAATTGTAATCTTCAGGATTACAATTTAAACTAAACTAGCTGTAATCACAGACCACAGTACCTACATATATATATATAGGTAGGTACCTAATAACGAAGAATATAATATGATGATAGTTAAAATATGTTTTAATTGATTTAATAATAATGATATCAGTTATATTATTATCGAATAAAATATTAATTATAAACATCACAGATAAGTACATTTTAAAAGTAATCTAAAAATAGTCTCATATCTGTACCACATTTAATTGTTGTGTAATCATGATATTTGTTCAAAAACTACTTGTGGCTCTGATCACAGCTGTTTGATTAAAAATCATTATAAAAGATAAATAATTACAATGAATAAAAGATGATAATTTAAACTAAGTTTTTGTTTAATATGTATATTTAAACATCGAAAAATTGTGATTGACAACGTCGAATTTCCGAATTTTCAAATTTAAAAAATAATTTTAACCCTTTTAGGCCCAGAATTCATTTTTTATGGTCAGAATATTTTTTTCTTTGCTAATTCATAATCAGTGAGTTATAATAGTAAACCAAAACCGTTTTCAAAAATTTTTTTCAGCCATTTTACAATGAGTTATTAATTTGTCCCTTGTGAAGGACATCGGGCGTTTATGAAGTTAATATAATATACGATAAATACAAATATAAAATTAATATTTTTAATTAGCATTTCATTTAAATCATTTTTATATGTTTCAATCATATATAAAATAATTTAACAATTAAAAAATAAAATTAATAGAAAATGATCGTCGTCTAAAATTTCATCTATTGATAATAAATATTTATCATAATACAATTGTTATATTTTGACGTCGTAAGCGCCCGATGTCCCTTGTGAAGGACATACATAACAGTTATATATTATCACTCGTATTCATGTTAGGGAAGCTTCGACTATTCGTACTATAGTTGGTTATAATTTGTAATGGCAAAAAAAAACCATTTTTAAAACATTTTCTTCCATAAAAAAAAAAGCATTTGTTATGAACAACGATAAGAAATTTGATTTCAAAATTATTTATAAGTTTATTATAGTTTTGTACTTAATTGATAAGAATTACATATTTATATTACGTTTTTCGTAATGTGCATTACTTTTACGATAATAAACACTTTTTCAATACGTAAAAACAATTCTATAGATAGGAAAAATTAATCAAAGAGAATGACCCCCTGAGAGGACATGGAATCTAAAGGGGTAAAAAACAACTCATGTTTGTTCATAGTAAATATTCTCATTTATTATATTCTGTTTAAATTTTAAATCTATGATAACTATAGAAGAGAAGTTTATATGGTACACTGCAGTTTTCGAAATTGCACTTAGAAAGCGAAAACGTGTTTTAATGCCTTTAAAACGCGTCGTCTTACAGTGGCAGATCTAGTAGTCGATTTGGGGGGAGGGGGGATTAGTTAAAAAATTTATAAAAATATGCAAAAAAATGAAATGTCAAACCTATTATAATATATAAAAAAACCTCTCATTGGGAGGAATTTCCTCCCATTCTAGGACAAAACCAGCCCAGCGTCTTTCGGAAAGGACAAAACCCGCCTAGAAAATACAAGCGGACAAAATCTGCCCAATTTTTTTTGTAACTTAATAAGTATTAAATATTTATTGATTCAAATTGTAAATGAGACTATAGGTACTTAGACGAATAAAAATTAATTAAAAACACATATTTTATAGATATAACTTGACACTTTTCATGTGGGGCAAGAGTAACCCCCCCCCCTCGATTTCATAAAATGTTAACTACACTAAACGTAATACTCAATAAAATTAAATAACATTTAATTTAAATAACAAAAATAATGCAAATTTATAAAATAATAAGGGGGCGTTACTACCCCTTCTCGCTCACAGTTTACGCCTATATATGAACTGGGTCGCCTGAGGTAATTTTTGTAGCGTTGACTTTGTTAAAAGATTACGTAATTTAGTAACACAGCAGGTAACTGATAATAACTGATAATAAATACAATGTATTAAAGTACCTATCCCACCTATAGGTATGTATGTAATAATGGTTTAATTTACTACTTTCAACGATATGGTGATATTATTATGATACGCATACACCGTGTTTGAAATATAATATTAAATCATGATATTTTTCTTGTTATGTCGTTTTTTTTTTTTTATTGATCACCGCATGCGAAATTTCAAAACGTGTCACCGTCGGTGCATTTACCATTTTCTCCCGTTCTCACTCTTATTATGAATCCGACCTTATCGTCATAATACTATTAGTGTTACCTGTTACCTACCTAATGTGGTTTTTCCCAGCAAATCGGTGGGATATTTTCGATTGAAGCGAAGCGGAGCGACATTCAATAACGTAGCGAGCGTAGCCCGTCCTCACAGCTATGTTTTTCTACGATTCTAATCATTTATAAATTTGTAATATAAAGAAGAAAATAACACTAATATAATTTTTAATAATAATTCAAGTATAAAAATTACACGAATTAAAGTGATTAATATTATAACACTGGAAATACTAGTGATAACAAGAGTGATAGAAGGAGTGATGACGGGAGAAAATGGTAAATGTGCCGACGGTGACAAGTTTTGAAGATAGAGTGTAAGCTCGCATCAAAGATAACATTTACGATAATGAATGAGCTGAAAACTAAAAATTGGTTAACCCATTATTATATTTTGTTTTTATAATATTTTTCCCAGTTTTAAAGTGATTTCACAACACATACCTATTAACTTTGTTGAATAATGATAGTACCTCTAATGACAATTATTTGTTAATAATTATTATACCAAATATTGGAGTAGGTAGGTACCTATAAACTCTATATACTTTTTAACTTTCCCGCAGTTCCGCCTACGCAGCTGGTATCTAGAGGTACGTACAAAGAATAAACAATTAATAATTTTAAATTGTCGCAGTTATAGGTGGACGAGAAGATTTGAAATACCTACCTACTTAATATGACGTCATTGTCGCACACACAATATTAAACTTTCAATTGTTTTAAAATATTACATTAGGTATTAACTTTATAATATAGTATAAGTAAATATACTCATATCTATAGTTAATAGTTGTAATATGGTTGTAAAATATTGTTTTACGCATCATAGTAGTGTAATGACAAAAATGATAGGGATGCTAAGGTTAGGGTAAGGGATAATGTGAATTACTGGCCAGGCCTCCTAAAATACCTTCACTGGCCAGGTAGGTACTTGTATTAATTATAATATATTAATATGTTACCTAAAATATTATTATTTATTATTATGCTTATTACTTATTATGTTTCGTTCCACATATTTAACATATGCAAATTAAATATTATTTAAATTATATACATACTTGGATGCCACACATGTGATTTTTAAGGGGTACTGTATAGGCAATTTTATGTTAAAATTTGTAATAGTCTAGTACATTTTTAAAGTAATTTAAAATAGGTCTGTGTCAGTATTATATTTTATTATTGTTTTTGTGTGATCGTTACGATATTTGTTAACAAAACTGTTTACATGAAAAATGTGTTACTACTGTAGTACTGTAGTTGTAATTAAGAAACCAAATTTTTACACAATAAAAAAAAAAAAAAAACGTAAAAAAATACCTGTATTTTACCATCGTCTTTTTTTTCGATATCATAAATATAACTGATGGTATACCATCTGTATAAAAACCCCTTCAAAAATGGTTTTTATAAAATTTAGTTTTTCAAGATTTTATATTTTGTTTTTAGGACGTCGTTAAACACAAATAATATTGTGTAAACATTTAGTTTCTTACAAATACATTATTACAGCCCGAGAAAAATATTTACTCGCAAAACTTTTTTACAGTAAAACAACAACGCATGTGTGGCATCCTCTTAATTGAAGTTCAAAATACCTAATAAAAAACTTAAGGGGTATCTTATCTGCTATTAAATTTGTTTAAAAATTAATTTGATGTCTACTTTACTGATATAAATATATGTGTAGGTCGTATATAGGTATAATAAATTTTAAATACTACGTGTTTACAAAGCATAATATTTTAGTAAGTATTTAATAAGATAGGTAGGAATGTAGGACAATATACATATATGTAAATATTAATATTTCAACTTTTTTAGTTAATAATATTAAATTTAAAAAAAAATTACCTTAAAGAACTTATTTTGAAGAATTGGAAGTGAAACAATAATTAAATTAATTATTAAATGTTTATTGATAATACTTTATTATATAATAATGTTTTTAGTGCTGATAAAATAGACTATGTAATTGTAACAAAACGTAACAATATTTTTCAAACAATAGGTAGTAGTTTGTCCTGTTTTTCTTAATTTATGATTTTACGTCTGACGGACGGCGATATTGTATCTACAGTCTACACTCTACACAATAACATCAATTACATTTTAAACAAAATATATTAAGCTTAAGTAATAATACTTATATCAGATACGTATCTTGATCATAGTTTTAGGGGGGGGGGGCGATAAGTTTTTAGAAATAATCTAGACCCAAGAATATATATATATATATAAACTAATAATACGAATATAAAATGTAGGTAGGTACACATAATAAACTTGTAAATAAACACATGCCTTTTAACAAGCAATATAATTTTAGTTTTTTCATTATTAAGTCTATTTTTCTTTTTTTCATTTTAGTAAAATTTGGTAGGTATTATTTTTTCTACTGGAGTGACTATTTCTCTAATACACCAGCTAACTTTTTTCTCGACTAATATATTTAATAGATTTTTCCTATCTGAATGCTCTTTTGGCAGCCAAATCATTAGCGTATTATTCCTGCTAGAAATTTTCATTTATTCATAATAATAAGCATAAATTACTACAATAGTATTATAGAGGGCTTGCTAAAACTAAAACAGACAATAGCGAATTTGATTTTTCAGTTAACGAGTATACAATATTATTGCACCAATAAAATTCACCGCTAGATAATGATGAATACACGGCGGAGGACCAATTTATATTAATTTTATTAGGTATATAAAATATATCACATTTTTACTAAGATATCACAGTATCACCAAAATTTGTTTAGTAAGTTTACGAAATTATAATAATTAATAACGGTTTTCAAAGTGCCATAATGGTGGGGTATTATTATATACCTACTATATATTATATTACAATGGTCTTTAAAACTTAGCTGGGATTATCTGCTTCCTCTACAAAACTGCTGGAAGAATTTTTAAATTTGGCTTGAAGGGTTGTTTATTTCTTGAAGAATTTTCTATAGTCCTGTTTCTTTAATTAGTATCCATGAGTTTTCTGATGCCTCATAAGAGGCTTAAGGGGCATGTGTATATTTGCGATCATCCTACCTGTACCTGTACCTCTACCTCTAAATCACGTGTAGCACACATGCGCCCTACTTAAATTCCAAGACTTGGATTGTCTGGTGCTCAATTACTTTCAGAACTTATTCATTGTGTGGTACCTACTTGAATAGACAAAGGTTGACGTTTTCATAGATTCGTCAAATATTACCTACTGGATCGATTCTACAATTGTTTTATATTGGATAAACACCTTTAAACCATTGAATATATTTGTATCAAATAGAGTAGTACAAATATTGGATGTATCCAGCTCAAGTCAATGGAAGTATGTGCCTACAAACTCCAATCAGAGCCGTGCTAAGGGTGGGGCAAATGGGGTACCTATAAGTGACTGGGGCGGCAAAGGTGGCATAAATTCAGGGGGCGGCAAAAGAAAATATTAAATAGTGTACCTACTCAGTAATGCTTTTTATGTTTACGCACAATTCAATGATTAATTATTAATTCAATTATAAATAAGTTTTAAAATATGTAGGTATTCTTTAATATACATATTTTATAATTTTCAATTTATTATTATATAGATACCTACATTATAAAAAGTATACCTACTATAGGTCTGCACGGGCCGGGATTTTCTAGCCCGGCCCGGCCAGTAAATTTTTTTTCAAAGTCCAGCCCAGTCCGGCCCGTAATGTGTTTTTAATTTATAAGCCCGGGCCGGCCCTTGCAGGTCTTTAATACCTACTACCAGTATTATATTTTTCGTTCGAGTTTGAATTATTGGTTTTGTACCTGTATAATATTTGTATACAGTGTCGGTATGGCCTTGTTTGTACTTTGTACATCATATTTTCGTATTATAGGTACCTATACTATAAGCATAAAAGTAATGTTTAATACGGAAAACCCGATTTAATCAAAATAAATATTTAGTGGTAACGAGCGGTAAGAAATGTACTTTTAGTTCTCAATGAAAATGAAGACAAATACACGAATTAGGTACCTAAGTATTCCGTATTATATAGGTAGATATTATTATTGCTCCCATTTATAAATCTATATAGGTAATATAATATTGTACGAAAAGTGTCTTTATTTTCTATCATCTGTGAGAGTGCGTGTCATATAAATATAATTTAAATAACGTGGTTTTTTACAATTTAAATTAAAATGGTTTTCCGAAAAAGAAAGAGTGGCGCTACAGTACAAAATACTTGCACAGAAAAAATATGCAATACAAGAAGAGTTGAGGGAAAAAACACCATGTATAGGTACAATCTTATTTTACTCCACTACCTGTAACTACTGTACGTATTGTACGTATTTAAATTTTCTACTATTCATTAGTCATTACAAAGGGGGGAGGACTTCTAGTTTTATCATATTTGTCTAGAAAGTGATCTATAAATATGTTTCGCAATACTAGGATGTTATACTTAAAATTTTATTTTGCATATTTCGTCAGTATTGTATACCTATACCTAAATGTATATTTGAGTATATTACAAAAATCAAGAACATATTTTGCAATTTTTCAGTAGGTACAGTAAAGTTGGCGTCAAATTATTTTGGAAAAATAAGAACAGGTACCTATTTTGAAAAAATGTAGGCATACAATTTTGATGTTCGGTGGAGAATATAAAATAATAACATGTGTATCGAACGAAAATAATATTTTCATACTATAGCTTCCAAACAAAGTCCGACCGCCAAATTCTATTTGCACCATCGTTTTCAGCGTCAAAAACTACCTTCAACTCGAAAAAAAAATTAAAAAAATGAATTCCCTGGTAAAGTTGAAATATATCTTATATTTTATAATTTAAATTAATCTTGTAAAATATCATTTTTTTTATTTTTCAATATTATCATTTATTATCATACATTTTTTTGTAGAGCATATTAGGTATTTAGTGTGTATTTTTTATTTTTAAATGCATAAATGTATGCATATTTTGCATTTTTTAAGTAGGTACCTACTAGAAGTCCCCAGCCCTTTGTCATCACTATTATTATCTATTATTATTTTATGATTAGTGAATTTATTAGTTATTTATGTATCGGTGTATTATAATATAGTCAATGTTTTTCTAAAGCACTACCTGTACTATATACATGCAATAGGTATCACTAAGTAGATACCTACCTAACACCTTATAGGTAGATATAATAAGTATATAGCCAATTATAATTATAATTATTTTGGGTGAGTACCTATACCTATAATATAAGTTATTATTTACGTTTACTTATCCTTTAAATTTCCTATACCTACATTACTGCAAAACCAAGAGATTTCTCGCTCAGTTTAGAATATATAATTGACTAATAGGTAATAGTATATATATAAAAAAATACATTATATATAGGTATATAGGTACCTACCTATATATTATTATTTTTATAGTTGAAAATTGTTTTGTTTTTATTGAGATTTATTTTATGAAATATGTGCATTAATTTAAGTTTCTTATTTTGTGTAGGTTTATAGGTACCTCCTAATTTAAAAGTTATTTATTTATACGTATATTTTCTATACAGCGTACACACATTTGATGTTTTTATAGAATTTAAAGATTATGTTTTTTCTTGTATAGGTATTAGGTAGGTACCTACTTGTGAGGGTAGGTATAGTATAGATAGGTATATAATACATAAAAAAAAAAAGTTTAATGTTAGGTAGGTACCTACACTAGGGTATTTTTTTGATGAAAACACTAGTGTGGAAGTGGTTTTTTCTAACAAGAAAAATTAAAAAATGAAATATTTATTTCTATTATGGATGCATTAATTTTACAACTAAATAAAAAAAAATTAGCACATTCAGATTTATTAAAAAAGTTTGGATTTTTTTATTGATATAGCAACAATGAAGTCAAATGAACTACGAGAAAAAGAATTAGAACTGGTAAATGTATATTCGGAAGATTTGGAGAAAGAATTTGTTGAAAAAATTATTTAATTCAGAAAACATTTTTCAAACTTTCCAAAACATGAGAAAAACATGCAAGGAATGTTAAAATATTTAAATAATCCAGCCACCTAGGTATAATTAAAATACTTTTGAAGTACCTAAATAGTGAAGATTTATATCATTATACGAGTATATGTCTAAAGTTAAATAATTATATATTATATATATGTATATAGGTAATTGTTTTTCATTAAAAATGTGGTCCTATTCTCTTACTTAAATTATTTCATTGTGGACTAGGTGCAAATAGATAAAAATATTTTGGGAATAACATTTTTAAATATATTTTTACATTTTAATGTGTAGAATATTTTCCAATACCTAAAATATAGCAAAAAAAAAAAAAAACACCTAAAGTATTTTAAATTTGTTTTAGGGGGTCATGATCCCTAAAAAAAAGTTTTTTTTTGGAGGGGGGGAGCAATGTCGTAATTTATTTGGCGTTTTGGCCTACTGATTGAACTTATTTTATATGAGCAAAAAAAAAAAAAAAAGTCCACACCTCATCTTTTGACCATTTGGCCGACTGGACTGCAAAGCTAATTTTCTTAAAATACTTCCTTAAAATCGTAAATAAGCAAAAAAAAAAAAAAGTTCATCGACTTATTTCTTTTTTGTCATGGACCTAACATGAGAATAGCCGATTGACAACACAATTTGACCAACTGTGAAGCAACTTTGAGGGCAAATTGTCCCCGTTGGTCTATATGGCTATAGCCCCCTTTCTCTTTATCTATTTGCACTAATGGTATAAGGGGCAGCAAAAATTGGTTGCCCTAGGTGCCATTTATGGTTGGCACAGCACTGACTCCAATCCAGCCGACTTGATTACCAGAGGTGTGAAGCAAAGCTAATTGGTGGTTGTGATTTGTGGTGGAATAGACCTGAATAGCTGTGCCAGAGAATGAATGTTGGCCAAAATACCCACCTCTAGAAAATGAAATTCCTAAAGTCTGTCCTATTAAACTTACATTGGTTACTGAGAGCTCAGTCGGAATACTTAATTCATACACCAATAGTATGCATTTAATCCGCATGACTGATTGGTTATCGCGTTTGTGCGAAATTCAAGAATTCGATATAGTGATAAACAATTGTGTAGGTACTTCTGGGCCATTAACTGTAAAAGAGTTAAAGACTGCACAATTGGCATGGTTCCGAGTAGCTCAACGAACAGCATTCTATGAAGAATTACAAGCAAGTCTCAAGGAAGAGTACCTAGTCTAAAAACCTTGAATCCGTTTATAGACTCAGAAGAACTGATTCGTGTAGGCGGTTGATTAGCAAAGTCTTCATTACCGCAGTTAAGCATATGTCCAATAGTGATTCTATCTAATCAATCACAAAGATCACAAAGTTACTTTTCAAATATGAGCTCAAAAGACTTCTCCACATAGGTCCTCAAGATTTCAGAGCTGTCTTGCTAAAATCTGTTATATAATGTAAAAAATTATAAGTAGTTTATATATTATATTTTTTCAGTAATTACTATTTGTCGCCGTGGTAATGATACTCAAAGAGCAGTAGATGAATTAAAAAAGTATACTCAAATAACAAGCAAAGTAAATTGGGTAAGAGATGTCATAGGAGGTTTATATGAATGGAGTAGGATGCAAGTAGATAAAGACTTTCCAATATATAAAATACAATGTTATTGTTTAATACTAATATTTTAATGTAACCTACTATAATATTGTTATGTATGAAACCATATAATAATTTTAATGTTTTTTTTGTTTTATTTTTTTACTAAATAATTTACAATATATTTGATTTTATTCCAAATAATGAACATCAAATTGTATCCTTAATTTTTCTGCAGCTTGTTCAGCAGTTAAATTTCTTTGGCATTAGGCCAACAATTCAAATATAAATAATAGTATTTGATTAATAATTGTGTTTAAAAAGAAAGCATCGATAATAAATATTTTACCCAGATAAGAATTTTTTTACGGTCGCTGAGCGTAATAATGGAGGTAAATAAATTCCATGAAATACCCATTGGTCAGTGATTTCAGGGCTTTGGTCCAGTTGGTGCACCTAAGTATACATAATATAGCAAATATTAAGGCTCTATAGGAGTATATCATATATCTTATAATATATAAGTAGTATATAAGTATACATAATATAATATAAAAGTTAGTGTTGGGATATTTAAAAATTTGCATGAATACTGCAGAATACTGAATAGTCATGACAGAAATGAAACATGAAACTATTTAGTGCATATTCTTTTGATTTATTTTTTTTATTATAAATATATTTTATATAATCATGACCTGATGGTTGATTAACTGAAGTGAGGCCACGTTTTAATTGATAATTTATTAAAAATAATAATTTAATAACTTTTTCAGGCCTACCTCTGGGACTTAATAAAAAATAGATACCTACCACAAAGTAAATTTTCACCCTTTAGAATATAAATGTTTAAAAATTCCTTTTACATAATTTTTAAGTTAACTTTATTAACTTGAATTTTTTTTTAAATAGGTACTTACCATTTTCATATAATTTTTAAAATGTCATGTATACATTTGTTTATATTTTCTTATTTTGTTTTAAAATTTAATCCATTAATAAATTATGCAAAATATACTGATATACCATTACAAACCTAAATACATATACCCAAAACATTAATGAGTTAATGGGTTTTTTTAAATCATTTAAAAATTACTTTTTGTATTTGTTTTGCATAAATAAGTATATTTTCAAATAATTGTAATTGCACATATAATCATATAGGTACCTAGTGATTCTGACAGTTGGCATGATTATAAATTAGGTACCTACTTTAAATATGTAATTTTATAATTAAAACTGTGCCTATTTTTTAATATTTGTTTTACAATAAATATGATTAGAAGATGTTTAAACCAAAATATATGTAATAAAAATGTGAACATTTACAGTTTACATTTCTACATGGTGGTTGCAATCACAAATAAACGACACAACACCGCAAAGCGAACATATTTTCTGCACATTGAACACAATATGTTGTCTGTATATTATATATAAATTTGGTTTAAACAATATAATAAGATTATAAGTCATAATATACAACTGCGTTATGAGTTATAACTTATATTTGTGCATTTCTTAAATCACGACATTTTTTTAGCATTATATATTAGTATTCATAATGGTTATCATCCCACTGCATACATAATATAGCCTGATAAAACTTTGTATGATTTATAGAAAAATATTACCTATTTCTTTTTACATATTAGTCTTTCAATTGACTCGCTGTTGAGTATCAAGAATCGACTTACAATACATCAAAATTAAAATTGTCGGTATCGCCCACTCCTAATTTAAATAATATTATACCTATTGGTTATTTCAATTTGATTAATACAATTTTTTTTACAATAATATATTTATTATAATAGTGTATTTAATAAATTTTTATCTTATTATTATAAACAAAATAACATTACATAATAAAATCATATATATTATATAACTATTGTTTTGTGTGGAAAGTAAATGATCAGTGTATATTAGTATATATTTTATCTTGGACACATAGCATGTCTTCCTCCATCAACTAAAAGTGAATTTCCAGTTGTAAAACTAGCGTCATCACTAGCTAAAAATGCAATTGCTTTGGCAACTTCTTCACCAGTGCCTGGTCGTCCTAATGCATGTGTGAATTTAGTTCTTTCTAAAAATGTTGCATAATCTTCTTCACTCATACCTTGTCTAGTTAGAATATTTGTGGCCACAGCTCCTGGGTTTACGCTATTTACTCGAACACCCTTTGGAGCCAGTTCTAGTGCTACACATCTTGTGAACTGGTCTACCGCTGCTTTTGATACACAATATGCTAGCACATTTGGAAATGATCGTACACCATTTACGCTAGATACATTTACTATATTACCTTTGGTTTTAATTAAATGTGGGACGGCCAACATGGTTAGATGGTAAATGGATCTTACGTTAGAATTCATTACTCTATCATACTGTTCAAGGGATGTAGACTCAATAGATCCATTTTCTAAAATGCCCGCATTGTTTATTAGAACGTCCAATTGATTGTAATGAGAGATAGTAGAATCCAATATACGTTTAGTATCATCCTCATTTGTTATGTCACCAGTAATTACCAATGGTTTTAATGAACAACTTTTTTCACATTGATCAGCCACATTTTGTAGATTGGCAAGATTGCGTCCGGTGAGTGCTAGTTTTGCGCCCAACTTTGAAAAGTGTACTGCAGTTGCTGCACCGATGCCTGAACTGGCACCAGTAATCAATACAATTTTACTATGAAAACTCATTGTATAAATAATTATCTATAATAATTTAATGTACAAAGTTATGAATTCTGTAATAAACTACCTAACTGTTGATTATAAATGGTAAAAATTGAAAACACAATAAAGTACAAGTTACAATTATAATACAGAACAATTAACTGGCTAACTGCAATATGATTTATTCATCAGTTTTATCTGTAATTAGACCAATAGTATTCGTTGGTTATGAATTTTAATGCTATATCTATAATATGAACCAAGATAAGTCTATGCTTTGACTGATGTTTATTTTATAGTTAATCTAGTAATCAGAAGTATTTATCTCTACAATTATTAACAAAGTTCTTGAATTTTGAAGTATAAACATATAATTGGTATGTACAATTTACAAAAATTAAAAAAACATTACCTAGTGACTATATAAATACATTAACCGAGTACTACATACAGACTACAGAGTCTGTTATCTTCATAGGGTAATCACAAATTAAATAATTTGGTCACAGAAGGGTCAGAAAATTGATAACGAAATTATTGAAATCCAACAAGTAGTTACACCAACATTGAAAAAATAAATATGGATTATTATCCATCCTTTATTATCATAGAATATAATACAAATATTTACTGATTGTATGAAGCTATTAATTAATCATCGGTAATTTAATCTATTTAATATCCATCAGTCAATCGGGTTTTATTTACGATGGAAATAACGATGCTCTGATGCCTCAACGTATTCAATACGCTGCATTTTACATTTTAGAACAGGTTTTATCATTTTGATGACAAGACGAATCGACAGCGTTGCATTACCGAAGGCGCTATAATTCTTTTATTCTGTGCACTGGCCTTAGCAGATGACCAAAAAAAGCGGGAAATAAAATCAGCTTATCAATATTCTACCAAGATAAAAAATTATAAACACAGAATTCTGTGACTTAAAGTAGGTATCTTTTAGAATTCAGTATCACTGTAAAGTATTTTATTGATTCACTTTGTTATTCGTAAATTAAAAGTTGTTCTACACTAATTGTATACCCATTTCTATTTTAGATAATATTATATTTCTCTAAACCAAAAAATATAATTAAATTCCATTTGACTATGTCTCAAAGTGATAATAGGTAACTATATATATATAAGCTATATAACTATATTTTATAGATTGATTTATAATAATATCATCAATGCATTATGTTTTATCCAGTTATTATGTGAGAACGACTGAAGATGTAAAAAAAGTCATAGAACATGCAAAACTATCAGAAAATGATCTACAACCGAATGTACAGTCCATTTATTTTGGCGAAAAGTTTGAAAAATACAAACTATTGGAATTGGATGAAGATATCCTGTCAGATCTGAAATGTGGTCAAACGTATGTATAATTTATATTTTATTAAATTTTAGATTATGAATAGGTAGTGAGGAATGTATTTACTATTATTAATATTATTATTAAATATATTTAATGGTTTTACAATGTATTATTATTTTTATGCATGCATACACTGTTTTGGACGGTAGGTGTAAAGTAAGTATTTCTGATGGCAAATTTGTTCTAGATGGTATGTTAATAAGGTTATTCTTTGATTATTCGAGTACTTTACTTATAGTAGAAAATAATAATACTAGAAACTTGAAATTTATACTAATAAATTATTTATCATAACACTATATTGACGTGGATGTAATACCTATTAAAACTTATTGATCACTCATTAGCAATACTGGGCATTTACAAGTTAATAAGTGAAAAAAAAACTTTAAACTTTTACTATTTTTTCTATTAACTTAACTGAGTTGAAAAAAAAATCATTAACTTGTCCAGCATTACTTATTAGTAATTTTTATAAAATCTTGAAATCACTATAAATTTGAAACTATGTATGTTTAGTTAACATTTATAATATAATATATTATGTTAAATATATTAAAATTGTGTAGGTACATATATTTATATATATATATAAATTACGTAACAATGTATGGCATATATATTAACATTCCAAAAAAAGAAGACCCTGGGTGGCAGAACAGGTTTTGTCAGTTGGCATACCGATCAAACTCTAATCATCAAAAATATGACACCAGCAGCGTTGTAGCTATGTGCTGCTGCTGCTGTCGGCACTGTTTTGGGCTGCACCAAATTAAATGACGATTATACTAAGCGTATTGATTGTGATGTTTATAATTCATAACTTTGTACAATTTTGATTTCATTATAATTTGGTATATACACATTGGCAGTGGTCAAGCGTGTTCGGAAATAGACAATGTGATGTAAAGTTGAATACAATTTTATCTGAGTACACCACAACCGTCATTCGCAATGTGCAAACTGGTATCTCTTTATGTGGGATGATGTGTAGGTATATCCTATAAATCACATAAATTCAATATTTATTTTTATGTCTAAAATAATTATTAATTTGTCATTTTGTACAATATTTGTAAATATGTATGCAATTTTGTTATTTTAAAATTTAAAAATAGACTACAAACTTGAACATTAGAATTATATAAAGTAGTCCCAATACATTATAATATTAGGTATTAATGTATAATTTTCTTAATTTTAGTATATCTGTGTTATATAGTGTGGTATTCAAAGGAGATACAAATGAATCTGCAGTGTTGTGCACTGAAACTAAGACCTACGATGTTAAAGAAGCTGAAACATCAAATTCAATTTTATTGATTCCTGAATTGACATTTCCAGACGAAGAATCCAGTGACATAGAGCTTTGTAGTAGAAATGTAATTTACTGCATAAGAAAAACTGGCAATATTTTATTAATATATATTTATAATTATAGATCATTGGTATTTTCCATACATACTATGAAGTAAAAACTTGTAAGCCCCGTCTAAAAAAATTGAGAAATATATTAGAAAAGTGTAGTTATAAAGGCTCTGAACTTGAAAATGAAGTATTAGCATCTAATTCATTGTATACTTTTGAGCAATTGTCGGCTAAAATACAATCTAGTAATGGTGAACTAAAAGATGCACTTAAAGAATTAGGTGCATTTCAACTTGATGGTATTTAAATAGATAGAATAAAAATAATTATGAAATAATAGAATAATTAAAAGTTCATAATTAATAAATTTAATAAATTATTCTTGATTGCAGGATATTGGAGAATTCTTGAGTTTGAATATGAATGTAGAGCTTTATCATTTTTATTAAATTTGATTGATGAACAGTCATGGTCTTATAATACAATACCTATGGATGAAACCCAAAAGATTCTTAAAGAACTATTACCCCCAGTAATATTGCAACATATTATTGATCAATATAGTACTTGGTGTGTATCATCAAATTTAAGTAAGTACAGATTTTAAAATATGCAATCAGTAGAAAGTAAAAGGGGTGCCGTAAAAATCTGAAAATTTTTAGAAATTAAATTTCTGTAACATGTGTTTCTGTATACTTTATAGGTACTTCATAAATATTATATTTTATTTAATTTTCATTTAAAGAGGGGGGTTTTTTAAAAATATAAATTGCCTTTTAATTGCATTTAGATGTACGCACAGCTATGGTGGACAATGGACATGGACAACATTGCAAGCGGATTTGTTTTTAAAATGTTATACATTTCTACTTAATATAAATAATAATGGATAATTGATATTTTAATTTAAATTGTGGTAAAATTAATAAGATGAGGCCAGTGGGGCGGATCTATCCTCAATATAGGTAGGTCTCCATAACCTTATAAAAAAAAAGTTTTGCAAAAATATAATTTTGAGAAATATATTTGTAGGCATCATGTAAGATTTTGGATAGTGGGTATATTGGTTTTGAAAGTAATGATAAATCATTTATTTATTCATCATTATTTATATCATTATATCATATCATTATTTAACAATCTTGAGCAGAGCTCAATGAAATATACCACCACAAAAATAATAACAAAATTGCATACTCTGACCATTTCAAGGTCTTAGATCCCATTTTTTTTTTTTTTTTTATGAGAATTATGGAGACATTTTATCAATGATAGCTAGTGTGTAACTAAACTACTATGTAGACTGAAAATTCAAATTAAAATGGTAACATTTATTATGTGAAAATAATAAAAGAGATAGATAGCCGAGGAATATGTTTATCAGTATATTCTTAAGAGAACACTATATCCACATTTGTTGTCTTTGTCTATCTAATAGATAATATGGTAAAATCACACTACGCAGAATTGAAATTTTAGCATTTAGGTCAAATTTAGAGTATAAACATATATTACAATATTTAAAGAGAATAATTTTGAATGAACCTCGTTGGGCTTTTTGTAAAATATCGTCTGACAAAAAAGTTAGATATTTAAAAATATCAAAAACTAAAAAAGCCATAATTTTTTTTTATTCAGACAATATTTTACAAACGAAGTTCACTCAAAATTATTCTTCTCGTAAAATTTTATAATAGGTGTTTAAGTTCTATAGTTAACCTAAATGCCACAATTATAATTCTGCGTTGTATAATTTTGCTATATTGCTAATTAGATAGATGGAGACAGGAAATGCGGGTGTGGTGTTCTCTTAAAAGCCGAAAACTATGAAAAAGAAAAATAAATAATAGTTAAGTGATGATTTCACATAGTAAGAATCAAAATATATATAATATATATATAAAATATATACAATAAACATAATCATGTTATTAATTAATTTTAATAGTATTGATTATATATAGACAGGGTGATTTTTGTTTATTGTAGACAAGGCTATATATCAGAAATTTCAAATCATTTTTGTAAATATTTTTTCAGAAAATCATTTGTATACTCCATTATATATAGGTATATAATATATCTTTTCATATTATTAAATTTCTTTATCTCCTTCCTTATTTGTTAAAACTTTATCAACTTTCGATTTTCAAATGGTAACCTATAATTTAAATCTGGATTTAAATTATAAAATCTTAAAGAATTTTTATAAAAATTTTACCTGGATTTTGTAAATCTGATGAATATTACCATAATTTAATAATTATTAATTTTTATCTTATTAGGTAAGTAACATACATTAAAATTTAAGACGTGGCAGAGCAGAGAAGTATGTATAATGTATATATATACATAACGACGATATACCATGGTTTGAATCTCAACTTGAGGTTTTTCAAATTTTTGTTTTTTTGACACTACTAGTTCTACTAAAAAATTGTGTTTTTTTAAACCTATTAATTCCATACCCAATTTGATAACATTATTGAAAAGCCCATTCAATTTACTTTAAAATGTTATCCTTTTTTTTGTTGAAAAATGCATTATGAATGTAGTCATGACCACTAAAAACATTTTTTAATTTTTGAAAAATTCAATTTGCTCTCTTGTAGTCATAGTAATAAAACGTTTATTAATGAGTTTCAATATTTGATATGGTATTTTTATCCTTTTAAAATGTTTCATAAAAAATCTTGAATCATTAACCATTTATTGCAATTATTTAAAAGCTTATGACATGAGAAAGTTTTGTGTAATTTAAAAAGCTCTTGTATTAAAATTGACAACAAGAGATCAAATTGAATTGTTCAAAAATGAAAAAATGTTCTCTTTATAAATGTTAGTGGTCATATATATATAATTAGCACTCATAATTCATTTTTTAACACAAAAGAGATAACATTTTAAAATAAATTTAATGGATTTTTTACGAATGTTAACATAATATTTGGTATAGAATTAATGAACACTGAGAGAAATACAATTTTTTGGTGGACTAACTAACTAGTGACTTCCTAAAAAAACCAAAAATTTAAAAATCTCAAAAGGGTTGAAATTGGGTCAAATCGAGATTCAAACAATGGTATATACATTTTTTCTTATTTCAATTTGGATGCAGAATTACCTTAATCAGTTTGGCATATTTATTCTGAAACGTTCTGTACAATAACATTAACAACAATTAAGTGTATGTACGTATATTGAAAAAAAACGTCACAGTCCTGATTTGTGATGTGAAATATGAAAATATTTACTATGGTTGAGTTAATTATTATACATATATGTATACAATGTAGGTATACCTACCAATTTAAACTATTTTAATTTCATTTTACGTTACACCAAAATACTTTACTAGAAAAAGTGTAAACATACATAAAAAAACACATCATTGTAAAACCAATAAGTATATTAATTAAAAAAAAAAATATATATATATATACGTATATAAATCATGATGGCAACTTTGCATGCAAAATGGGAACATATAGGCTATAATAGGCATAGGTAATATCTTATATTTCGGGCACACATTTCCATATTCCTTAGGGCGCACTCGGGGCTACTCTGGACACATATGGATTACTTTGTAGAAAACTACTGGAAAAATTTAAAAATTACATCTTTAAAATATTAACTAAAACCAATTTGCTATCAACAAAGCTTTTTTTCCAAAACTTCTACTTGCTTCTTTCTGGTCAAAAGTTCCTCACAGAGAAAAAAAGAATAAATTAGTATTTTTGTTTTATTCATTTTGTAGAATTAAAATACAATTTAATAAGAATTTTAAAGCTTACTATTTTATTATTATACATTTTTTAGATCAAACACATAGATCATTAATTGAAGATAAAGTATGTAGATTTATGGCTGTAGGATTGTTACGTCCATGTGATAAATTTAATTTATCTGACTTTATAACGGCCTGGCAAGGAAGTGTACCTGAAGGTAATTAAATATTCTTCTCTAATATGTAATTATAATATTTATATATGTTAAATCATAGATATTTTGTATGTGTTTTTTTTTTAGGTATGACCACAAATTTGAAACAATTGGATGGTACAGTACTTGTTGATCAATCCAGTCACCCACAAACCATATGTTATTTCAATGAACAAGACTTACCAGACGATATAATGAATAGAATCCAATACTTGTTTCAAGTCAGAGAAAAATGGACATTAGATGAAATACAACCATTTCTTGAGTAATAAAAATTAATACAATAACTTAGAATTTAAAAAAATATTAATATCCTTGTTTTTATAGGAAATTGTCTACTGATAAAGTAAATGTAAATAATCTGTTGGCCAAATATGCTAGAGCTACCAAATTGGATGGTGTGCGACTTTATTGTTCAAAACACAGTACTAAATGATCATGTAGAAGTAAATAAATTGGTTTAGATATTATGTGTAATAGAAAACTGCTTTTTTTCCAAATATATTTATTGTTGTCATGGTAACATAATGTTCATATGAATTTTATCTCGTCCTAATTCATTTTACAACTTCAGATTGATATAGATAACACTGTATACATGTTTTATATTTAATATAAAAAAAAATGCCTGCCTAAAATAAAACAATCAATTGTAAATAAATATTAAGATATATCTATATATGTATAAAAAAATGTACACATTTAAAAACAAAAACAAGTTTTTAATAAAATATTAATATGTTGTTGACTTATGACTTACTAAAATTCAATAAGAGAACAAAAATTACATATTATGACAGCCAACAATTTAATAATTTAAATTTAATTAAAAAAAAAAAAAAATACATATTTACAATATTACAGTAAGTTAATATTTTTGAAATGTTTACAATTACATTCAAATTTCTTAAATTAATACTGACAATTACATAATATCAGCTACCCATTAAAAGAAAAATAATATATATTATGTGTATCAGTCTATGGATTTCGGTAAATAATAATAATATTAATTATTATTAGTCTAAGACTACTCATTTGATGAGTCTCGTCATTATTGTATAATATAAAAATGTGTAATTATTCTGTACCTATTCATTATTATTACATTTTATTTTATTTTTTATTCATTAATTCAGGAACAATATGTTGTTATATTTAAAATTTAAATAGTTGTCGTTTATGTCTTCGACATATAGATTTGCAACAAGGATCTGAACATGAAGTCCATTTTGTACATTTTTTACGATCACATCTCACTGTTCCATCCTGAAAATGTTTTTTAATAAAATAGGGTAACATAGATTTATTAAAAATTAAAGTGCATCAATAATATTAATTTAGTTAAGTTAATTAATTTAAAATAGTTAAATAATAATAATAAAATAAAATAATATAATATTTTAAATACATACTTTACATTTACAATTAATGCATTTGACTTCACCGTGTGAATATATCTTGGGATGCCATTCTTGACCATTCTCATATGGCCCTCCCACAGGATAACTGCAACCACCATTAGTTAATACTTCTAAATCTGAACCACTTTCCACATTAACCTGTTGGTCACCTTGGGCGAGTTGAACAAGTGGACCTGTTGGTTTGGAAGTAGTCTGCAATGTAGAAGGACAAACCTTACAACAGGAACGTTTTGTTGGCCTTATGGCTATCCTCTGATCACATTCCAATGGTGGACACTCCATCCTTTGGCATTTGATTTTTAACGATGTATTCTGAACAAAAATAACATAGTCATAGAAATAAAGATTTTAAAAGTCTTGTTTGATTAGTTACGTTGCAATGACACTGTGTACAAGTGTCGAATCCATTTGGAGGTAAATATGGATGCCAACTACTGCCAGCTTGAAATTGCTGTCCAGCTAGCAAACATGAGTTTGTTGAATTATTTTTATTTTCAAATCCGTTTTCTAATGAAAAAAAAAAAAAAATAACCATAACATTTGTTGAATAAAAACAATAATTTTAGATTTTATATTTACCTTCACATGTTGGGCAACATGTTCCTGATTTAACTAATGGCATTGTACATTGAACGATTGGGCAAATTATAAGATCACACATTACCCTACCAAAATGGCAGTTACACATGGAACATTCGTCTATTGATGATGTCCATTGAACACCATGTTGATAGTACTTTTGTCCATGTAAACAGCTTAAATGATGCGATGTGTGTTGATGATCGGATTCATCGTTGTTCATAAGTATATTATTTGAATCATTATCACCCGCATCGCGAGCATAGCAAACTGCAGGAACATTCACCTGATAATAAAATCCCAAGTAGGTAAATAAATAAAAACAGTAATGATAAAAGTACATTTACTCAATAAAATAACTAACATGTTTCCACTCAGTTTTTAGTATGGATTGTCCTAGTTTTGGATCCCATAGGTCCACGTGAACAATGTTGACGTTAAGTCGTAATAATTCTTCTTGATTCAAGCCGATAGTATACCCTTCTAGTGTTGGACCTTCAAACTCTTCGAGGAGCCTTCTAAAGACAGGTGCTCCAGAAATCAAATGCGGCGAGTCCTCAATATATAGTTCAAAAAATCGATTTTTAAGATTTGGACCAGATAGAACAACCTGTTGAATATTCTTTGATTAGTGGCAAGTACAGCGTTTATAAATGTAACAGTGAAAATATTTACTTCGTATTGTAGCGTACAGTCGGCATCTACGATCATCCATAAAATACCGACGGTCGAACATTCGTCAGGGTTAGACAGTAGCATTGCGCCTGCCGTGTCCCTAGCATCGGCTACTGGCCTCCACGAGAATCTACCTTTGAACCCGGACGATGCGCTAAACAGGCTCAGCTCTTCGGCATACAATTGTTCAAGATGTACCGGACCCATGGTGGATACTGTCCCGTTACTCCAGTTCTGGATAATGGACTCGGATAAGTCGATGGTCGATACACGAGATTCGCTAGAAACTGCAGAACGTAGAGGAAATTAAATAATCACGTTTAATGAGATTGCGTTAAATCGAGTGCATCTATTTTTGTAATCTCACCAATAGCCAACTCAGTGACTAAGTTATTGTCAAATTTAACACGATACTCCAACGCTCCGTCCTTATTAATAAACGCCCAAGCCACGCCACTGGTTCTGCCAAAACACATTAAAAACAAGAGCATTATTCAAAATGATCGGAACCACGCCAGATAGTTATAACCGCTAAGCGAATAATTTATTTCCGAGCATAATCGCCGGACATATCTCGGCTGCCGTCGCTCGCGTAGAAAATAGAGTAACAATGTAAATGATTTGAATTATGCATCATTTTGTTAATGACACGCTATATATACTTTAGCATATTCGAAACGCGTTTTTACAACTGAAATATTGTAAATATTTACTATCATTTCGCTCCTTCCCGCCTCTTTTAATATAATAATATAACTCGGGTGAACGACTGGTAAATGGAACAATTAAGATAGAACTACCATTAGCGACCAACATTATTTTTGAGTTATCCACATAAATAATTTAAATAACCCGAGGTCATTCACACGGTTGGCCATTACAACTTTCATTTTGTGCAAAATTTATTGGTAGTGGTTTCGTTAAGAGACAAGTCCGTATAACTTAGTTTCCCTTTCAAAGGATATGTATCTTTTCCGCGTTTTGCCAAATTGATGGCAATGCAATGCCAAAAGTATTTTTAAAATCATGTGTTTGATACATACGCTCAAGAGTTAAAAATCCCGCATATGATGCCCAAGTGCATTTTAAGAGTATATCACATAACAATAATAATTATAGACGGTTGGCTGGCCACGTGGCAAATCAACACACCTGTCTTTTATCGAGTCCACTTGATGGCTATTCGATACGACCAGTGTTTGGTAAACATCGCAGAACACCCGAGGCACAACAACTCCTTGCAATTTAAAACTCGATTGTTTAGCTTCTAGAGTTACAATGAGATCTTGTTTGGACAACGCGTTTAGATCGGAAAACGTAACAGGTGATTGTAATTCGATGACAATTGAACTGTTTGTTAGTTTGTCCACTCTTATAGTCTGCAATTGAAAATCACACGATTATACAATTACGTAGGTACTTTGATCAAATATTATAATAACATGTCGCGAACAACAAAGTGTGGGGCCGTACTTCTTCAATAACGGCCCGTCCATTCTCGGCGTACTTCAATTTAATTAGAAACAATCCACCGTCTTGGCCCGCAAACGGACCGTTGAACATAATTTGCATGTGTATAGATGGCGATATGGTCGATATGGATACAATGCTCGTACCACCGGAGTCTGGCGTGTGGCCCGTAAGTAGTGAGCTGAATGTTTCTGTATCCAATGCCCTAAATCTACAATTAACGTTGTTAATATTTAATAATATATAGTGGGTACACTGCAGTTTACGTATAACACCAACACATATTATGTAGGTATAGTATCATTCTATATTATGCGTAATGCCTACATTTAGCAGGCATTCGTATATATATTATATAGGTACATGTGCAGTGCGGTGGATTTTTGCAAATTTACCAGGGGACCAAAATAAAACGCATTTTATTTTTACTCTTATAGTTATTGTTGATTTCATTTATGAAAATTATTGTGACTCGAAAGACGGTTTTAATAAAATATATATATATATATATGATATCGGGTTCTGGGGGGGGGGAGTGCCCAGATCCTTTATATGAACTTACCTCCGTAAATCCATCACTGTACAGGGTACATTTAATATAATATTATATACATTGATACTGTTTGTACTGCATATTATATCTCTATAGATCACGCACCTGTAAAGATGGCCACCGATGATTGCCGTGTCCCAGACCAATGAAACTGATATCTTTTCTTCGCGTAACAACCGCTTGTAGTCCTTGGACACCCGTCGCCAGACGCCGCAAATTTTGTTTGTCAGGTTCTGGTAGACAGTACCCGATAATAGCGCCTAAAACAAAACGGTTCGAATATGCTCTTCCAAATTACTGGTCGGACCTTACAATTTCTTCAATTATGTTGCCCTTGGTGTCGATGAACTGCACCATTCTAGGTCGGTCGGGTCTGTTAGTGTAAAATGAAAAGTACAAATGTTTCCTGTAGAACGTGAAACGTCCGGTGGCCACGTAATGTAATCCCATTTCTTGCATTGAAGTCGGTGGAAAATCCATCAGTTTGAGGTCACCCGATTTTACTGATTGACCGGTCAGTATTGCAGCGAAATCTATAACAGATATAATAATATATATTGTCATATTCATTATGCGATTGGCGCACCTTGGAAAGTTCATTTAAAGTACAAACTGATCGAGTTCATAAGTTTCATAATTAAATTGAGTTTATGAACTAGTTAATTTTTTCCGTATAAAATCGTTTTGTTCAATTCTATTACTCGCAGAATTAAATTTAGCCTGGAAGGAGGAATGGACAACTTTAAATACAATCCAACTCCAAATTGTGACTGCGAGTGTGTCACTCAAATTATTTATCATGTCATTACTTATACCAGTCTCGCATCCAGTAATTTTTTTGAGGGGCTAAGGGATTATATAGTCGATGAGCAAAAAATAAAGGTAATTTAAAACAGATCAATAGTAGTAATGTCCCTTTTTGGGCTCGCTCCTGACTTATACCGTTATATTCTAAAATATTTTATGATGAGGGGATTGGGAGTGGTGATGGTCTGTTTCTCTATCACACATGTAGTATTGCAATTTAGATGTTTTATATTTCCAACGTACCAATCAATTTAGTGATGCGATTAGGGTTTTGAAAATTTATTTGTATTTTTATTTAAAGTCAACTTTAGATCGACTATCTCACATTTTCGACTTTATCAATTGAAGTCCTATTAAAATTAAGTTAATACATTTGGACATATAAACATTGACATAATATAAAAAGCGGGGAAGTCGATCTAAAAAAGAGTTGACAACGAATTCAGATCTAAAAAAAAAAATTAGGCATTACTGGGAAAATTTAAAATAACCTTTCTAAAGTACAATTTGATATAAAAAAGCTCTTTACTCCAAAAGTCCTGCTCGAATCCTTCTACCCGAAAAAATGTGTAGGTACACTATACAGACATAAAAAATACACATCAATATAAAATCAATACATTCCTCGATTCGCTCAGAATCTGAAAAAGCTTGAAAATGAAATATTGGTGTTTAATGTTTTAATAAAATTTTCTAATATTGAACTTGGTAAGGCAAAATGAAAGAATAAATTAAAGTTAATGTTCGTTAAAATTATGAACTACCTAACTCGTGTTTTGTTCATACATTTTTAAATTACCTACTAGTTAATTAGTCCTAACACTGGCAATTGCCAAATTGCATTGGTTGCCAGTACTACGTAGGGCCATAATAATAATTTATAATAGGTATCTACTGGTAAATAGTAATGAATAATGATATTTTAATACCGGTGATGTACGATTGCCTACGATCCACCTTTTTCGTCGTAGGTACGATTGCCTACGATTGCGTATGATATTACTGCAAGACCATAAATATATGTAGATAAGCAAGAATATGAGTAGGTACAACGTTGCCAACGTGTACAGGTAGGGAGACGAGAGATTTTTTTTTGAAACCGTAATTCAATTTTTGTGAATATTAATAAGTTGTTTATAGATGTGACCGAAAGACGAACCCTTTAAATCGTTTTTAATATAACCTATTATAGGTACCATAGATTAAATATATGTTCATAATCTATGCTATTACTTACTCGACGTGGTGTTTCGTGGCAAATCGGTGGATATTTTCCAATTAAACTGTTTATAGGTGCGACAGTAAGAATTTGCGCGTATATATTTTTATAATTTTTATTAAATCGGTGTAAAATCATGTTAAAAATAAATTACAATTTATCAGGCCATATGGAATAATTGTGTATCGATTATGTAATATCCCGATTGTATCATACGATACCGTATACCATCGCATCAAACGGCACCGTAGTATTATTTTTGAAAAGAAAATTTTGCTCGGTAAAACGGGTAGAATACGATTCCGTACACTCATTGTTCGATAGTTTCTTTTTATTACCTTTTTTATGACACGATTCCGTATGGTGTTGCCACAATGAAATGAAACGAATGTGGTAATACATTTTTTTTTCCGAATGTTACCAAATGTGTCAACGATAAGGGTTTATAAAGTCGGGCGCGACCATATTTTTCAAATTAAAAACTACGTGATAACAACAAAAATCCAAAACCTTCATAAAATGCTTTTTTTTATTTTTTTTAATTCATAAATAAGCAAAAAAAAAGTCATTCGTAATCTTTTCTCAAATCGTAAAAAAAACGGTACCCAACTTCCAAACGGGACGAAAAGTATTCGGTTTAAAGTTTGTCAGGACAACAGGATACAATCCTCAAAAACGGGACGTATAGACACTCCAGTTGAATGTGCAAAAGTACTTATTTCGGTCGCACCTATAAACAGGGCCGGGTCACCCGGACAGTTTAATTTGAAATTATTCCCCGATTTGCTGTGAAACTCTATATATATCACTAGGTAACAGGTTAAATTAAATATGGATAATTTGACAAACGTTACATCGATTTTATACGGAATCGGGTCGGTTTTTGAATGAACAATGAGCGTACGGGATCGTGTTCCCAAAATAGTAAAACGTACGGAATAGTATTCTTACCGGGTAAAACATACCTAGGCAGTCTTAGTTATTTTGAAAAAGGTACGTATGGGCAATCGTAACATGGGTAACCTCTAATACTTTAGATAATAGATAGGCAAAAATTGTATTGTTATAGACTATAATAGTACCGTAAAATTATTTCCCATTTTAAGAGGACGCCGCACACACCCGTTTTTTAAGGGGTTTTATAGAGAAAATTTTTATGAAATTTTAAGAAAAATCAAAATCCAACAATTTGAAAATATTCCCGTGTTAGTTCTACTTTTTATTCTTGTGCAATCATGATATTTGTTTAAAAAAAACCACCTTCGTACTTCAAGTATTATGGCTTTCAAAATGATCATGAATCATTAATATTGGCACTAAACAAAAGAAGAGAAATTTTTCTACTTTTTGACAGTGGTTTTTTTTTTTTTTGTATTTTAAATCGGTAATGGTTGATCCTTTAAAATGTCAAAATTTTACAGTTTCAAATTGCTTATGAAAAATATAATTTTAACATTAAACAAAAAATATAAAAAAAAAAAAAATATAATATAAACATAAGATCGATCGCTAAAATTGTTAAATCTAAGCCAAGAGGCTTGCAATCGTCTATACGCATTCATTTAACAGTTTTGATTATGTTAGTATATCGGTGACACGTGTAGGGTTTGGAGTTGACCAGGGCGTTATATGTTTGTGTATTTTTATGTCGAAGTAAAGGTTCAAGTGTGAAATTCATATTATTATCTCTATCACTAATCTAAAGCGAGTAGGTATATGCATTAAGAAACAGCTGATGTATTTATCTAAATCAGTGGTTGAATTGGAAAAAATAATAAAGGATGGACTCTGAGCTTATAGTTAAAAAATTAGCTTTCCGGCACAAATCAGAGAAAAAGTAAGCCGTGGAGAACTTCGTCCCCACACCCCCTATCAAAAGTTTCTTAACCAGGGGACATTTTTAAAAACATTTTAGATTATTATATAACATAAATAGAATAGAAAAATCTAAAAATTTTTTTACATTATTGTTGGGTTACATAATATTTTCAAGATAGCATAGTTTAAGCATTCCTCTTTCAAAATAATTTAACGATTTTCCTTTTAAATGAATAATTGAAGAAGTTGTAGATGTGGACGGAAATTAAGTTTATCGGTGTCGCATCGATTTCGCCATCCCTTTAGGCTTTAGCTATTCACGGATAATGAAGATTATTCATTACCTATATATATGATACGCCAATATTATTTAATAAGATCAACTATTCAACATTTTATATCACGTTTTTTTTATCTAAAACTTATTATACGACAAGGACAAAAAACATTCATTTCCGTAATTTCACGATTTTTCAAAAAAAAAAAAAAAAATTATAATTTTTAAAAATGTTAAATAAAAATTAAAACAAACACTGCGTTCCTTGCGTTCCTTGATAAATTAATTAAGGGGTACGCTGTTAAACATGAAAAAAATGAAGAGTAGCTCCGTCCCCCTGCGACCCTCCCCAAATCCACCACTGATCTAGATTCCATATATATTTATAATATGTAGGTACAGGTACAGACTACAGAATATTTATATTGGTTTTTAAACAAATTTTTCTTCCTACTTTGGAAACTTTTAATTGCTTATATATAGGTACTTTATAAGCAATTAAAATAAATCAACAGTATACTGTCTCAATGTAAATTCTTCCACTTTGTTTTATACAATTATTATATTTATTATTATTTCAACAAATTGTCTTTTTTGACATTTTAGTTTTAGCCTTCTAGGAGTTAAGAGGATGTCACACACCCGTTTCTCAAGGGGTTTTGTGTAGGCAATTTTTACGAAATTTTAAGAAAAATGAAAATCCAACAATTAAAGAATATTTTAATATAATATTTTGAAAGTAGTTTAAAAATATTCCCGTGTTAGTACCATTTTGTATTATTGTGTGATTACTATGTTTGTAAAAAAAAAAAACATATAAAAAATGTTTTTGCAGTTCCAATACCTACTATATATATATATAGGTACGTATTGTACAGGTATTTATCGTAGATTAACGATTTTGGTACCGACAGAAAGATGAGAACATTAAACCATGATCGGACGCCAGCGTTTTGCGATTAATTAATTCTACTATGTTTTTCGTGAACATGTTGGAAAATAAAAAGTGGTACTGCAGTACCCTCAGAATCAAAAAATATTGAATTTAAAAACTTAAATAACTAAAATAAATTTTTGTACATCGAATTTTTAAACAATAATAATTGGAAATAGAATGTGATGACTGAAAAAAAGTAATAACTATAATGCCCTAAAAATGAATATGATGACTAAATTTAGGATTCTGAGTGGCGCAAAAATATTTTCCTGTTTTATGATGATATTTTTCTGTAAGGCGTGTGAATTTTCGTCAGGTAAATTTATGCTTAAATATTAATCAAAAATATTCTTAGTTTTTAAATACATATCTTAAAATAGCCTGAAAGTAAAAACCACCATTTAGGTACTGTGCAGGTGTTTTTTATATTACTGTTCGAAAATTAGAAAAAAATTATGACTAGAAAAATATGCAATGTTAAAAAAGTTATTTTGTGAATTATTACTCATTTTTATTTATGCTTAATTATCACATTTTTCTATACAATTCAAAATATTTTACAAAAATATTCTAAAAATATCAAAATGAAGTGCATTTTATGTTAAAAATTTCGAAAAGTTCAAAATGCAAATGAAATATTTTGAATAAGTATTATTTATAATAATAGTGCACGGACCACGGAACCCCCTCCTCCTTTACCAACAGTCTTTTGTCTCTAAAGGTAGTAAAATATATAATGGTTACATAAATCATTGGTTTTCAATATTTTTTAGACTGCCCCCCCCCCCAGAAAAAAGTTGAAAATACCCCACTGAATGTAACATTATGTAATATATTATTCCCATTCGTAAAAATAATACGAGACGTTGTTATGCTTACTTACGTTTTATGCTTTTTTCTTCTTCGTCCGGGGGATCTTGAACAAATTCGTCTGAAACCAATAAACTATATTAATTTATAGTACAGTATAGAATCCCGATTATCCGGGGGAATGGCGTGGGGAGAGAATACACGGATAAACGAAAACCATCGGTAAATTTATACTATACATTTTATTTAACGAATTACAGTAATGTACAATGTTATGTGTGCACGTATGCGTGTGTACATTTTCAAGTAATAATATACAGTATATATAGTATATATAGTCTTATAAATATATATTATTATAAGTCTTTATGAGTCTTTGACTTATATAAATCAAAATTTTCTTAACCTTTGTAAAATATACGGCAACACCCATGCCTTAAACGGGCCCCCGTGGGGTGGGCGTGGGGGTTACACCCCCCAACTCTGAAAGCAGTCGGAAAATAGTAGAAAATTCGATGCCCTTTTTTTTTTTTTTTGCTCATTCACTCACGTTTATGAAGTATTTTATGTTTTGAAGAGAAGTATTATAAAATTTTTTTACATTTTCACCCCCTCCCTACCCACAAAAAAAAAAAAAAAAAATCTTTTTTCGAGACGGCCCTGGCCTTAACTCTCGGGTAGGTACCTAATTTTCGGAAAAGTGAGAACGGTTAATCGTGAACACGGATAATCGAGACACGGTTGATCCGGGTTCTACTGTACGAGTACATTATAAATAAGCGCAACAGCGCAAAACGAAAACAACCGAGTATGATTCAAATTTGAACTATCTGGGCCGCCTAGACTATGATCTCGACATACATATTATGAATATGTAAAAATATCTATGTACAAAGTACTCGTGTTTATTGTACGATACTTAATACTTATATATATATTATATTATATTATTATAATATATATATATATATATATATATAATCTGTATTAAACTTTGGTGGCGGTCTGTCTGTCCGTCTATATTGCCAAAGTATTTGCGCACGCCAGACTATTTTCGTCGTCATTCGGAACGTCATAGAGAGTATATTATAGAGTAGTTTCGGTAGTACAATATAGTGTATCGAGAGAATATGGCGTATAAGGGAAACCGGTGACATTCGTAGGTATACAATTAATATAAAATGTTCTTCCATCTTCCATTGTATATATTATATTATTTATATTATTATCAAAAAACTCCTTATCCGCGCACAGTATTTGTTTTTATTAAATTTTAAAACAAGTATGAAATAAAATGTCGTGCATGCCTTATGAGAGCATTATAATATATCCCACTCAAAACACTAAACATAAAGATTAAAAACATAAACGTTTTTCATAGATACCTATACTTACATATGGTTCCGGGGAAAAATAAAGTTAAGTCAATTTTTGATATTTTTTTTTTTTTTTTTTTTTTTTTTTTCTGTATATTATGGTATTTTCCCCCTTCATTTTTCGGTGTAAATGGCATAAATGTTTGTTTTTTCTAACCAATGTTATATCGATAATGAAAATGTCTTAATAGTCAGTATAATATTAGGTACTTATTGTTTGGGAAAAAGAACATAAGTCTAACATACAGTAATAGACTTATGCCTTTTTGATCCATGGATATAAAATATATGGACTTGAAAATAAAAATAAATAAATATTGATTTAAGCCATTTTTACCAAATTTGCTTGTTTTTTCTTGTTTCGCTCGTATTGAAAACTATACAAAATTGACTTAAGCTCTTTTCCCCCCGGGACCAAAGAATTAATTTAAATGTATATAAACTATAATCAACGTAGCCGTCATATGTAGGTAAGTATGTATGCAAAATGTTTACAAGTGCAATGTGCCAATGTGTGTTTTGTAACAGCGCGCAAACGGTGAATTTTGTTTGAAATTCGAATAAAACTGCTGCACAACAAACGCGCCTGAATGCTTGAATATTGATTTTGGAGTTAGAGTTCTAAAGAAATTTGTTGTTTTCAATTAGTTCAGACATTTTAAAAATGCTCAAAACGACTTTTCTATTTGATCCTCAATTAAAATGTGTAACACGAATATGTAAATTTCACATAGCTAGTCTTCTTTGAAAAATGTTTCGTACCGAGTCATAAGAAAATCCATTTGAATTTGCTATGTCCTGTAACGACTATCTTGTTTAACAAAATGAAACTTTTTCAATTATTTCATAATTTTTAGACCTCTTCGATTTGGCCATATTTAAAACGTATAAATCAATTGGAATTAGCAGATTTATTTAAAGGTCCATCTCTATACATAATGTTCAAGTACTTATATAAATGCTCGAATATAGCTTGAATGTTTGAATGTACACAATAGTTTTCTTTAGTTTGAAACAAAATTAAGATAATGTTTCTATTGTAGATAACGTACCTAGCATACAGTATATAAAATTCAAGTTTTAAATTAAAAAATTAACCCAAAATCAATATTTAATTTATAAAAGGATCAATTTCGGAGAGTCACCGAAGAAAAATAAATTAAAAAATGTCGAATATTGTGAATTTACCCTATAATAAATAACGTTAAAGCCAAATATTAATTTTTTTTCTTCATAGCTAATGCTTTAATGGTAATTGGAAATAGTACTAATTTAGATTTATTAATTATTATATTGTGTTGTTCAATTAATGCTATTAACTATCTGCGTTAAATTTATAAACTTTTTCCTTGATATTAATTATACTAATTAGTGGATATATTTGATTGTTCAATATTTTAAAGAGAACAGATTATATATCTTGATTATTTGTGTTGTGTTATAAGTGTTATGATTTTTATTATTATTATTTAATTATAGGCAAATTATATTTTTGTACACCATTATGAAACGTAATCTTTTTGCTGTTAATTGTTATTTCTAAATGGAGTTTTCTCCATGTATAATAAAATAAAAATGAAAAACAATAGTTGATTTTTATATCTGTAGAACGTTTAAAAAAATAGCATGTCGTTTTGAGTATTTTATATTGCAGTTAAGTTGTACATATGTACGATATATTATATTAGAATTTTGAAGTACAAATTTAAATACTCCTACATGTGCTTTAAAAATAATTCGATTGTTTAGATTTATTTTGTTCGTGGTCAATAAATGTTATTTTCAATGTTATGCACGAATTCAGGTTTTTTTTTACTCTAATATTATGTTCTGAATTTTCCAGATGAAAAATCATCTGTAGAATGATTTAAAGATGAATTTTTGAAGTAAATTTAAGTTTTTTAAATGGCAGTTAGGCAGGGACTTAGCGAAGTCATTTTTTTTTTTTTTTTTTTTGGAGAAAGTGAGGTTGGTTTTGCCGACTGTCCTCTTTTCTTTCTTACCAACTAAATAAGCAAATAAAAAAAAAAAATCACACTCTCAAGACAATATTTTACACGCGAAAGGATTCCGTAGAATTCATTTACTGAATTATTTTCTTGACACATTTCAAACATTTTTTCAATGGTAAAAATAGAATATTCTGAAGTGTAGTTAAAAGCTCCATTTTTCTTTTCTTCTTTTAATAAATCAAATAATTTATCTAAAAAAGTCGTCCAGATACAGTTGGTAAAAGTTTATTCGTCTTCCTTTCGGTACTCGAAAAAGGATTGTGTACAATTATTATAATATTAAATTTGAAAGCAAAGATAAATCATTGCATTCAAAGTTCGTTATAAGTATAATATATTATTATTAAAAAGAATGGGTAACCATAACAACTTTACTTGTTATCATCCATGTATAAAATATTTCAGTTATAAAAGGTAGTTTTTCTTTACATTTGAGAAAACTAGTGGGAAAATCGAAAAATGACTTTTCTAAAGTAGGCACCAATTTGCTATGTAAAAAGTTTTTTACTCCAAAAGTCCTCCTCGACACTTTTTACCAGAAATATGTATATAAATGTATAAAAGTGTAAATGCATATGTATGGACATAAAAGAGCACACCATTATAAAACCTATACATTCCTCGCTTTACTTAGTACCTAAAATGTTAAAAATATTATGAGCTTAAATTTAAAATGATTGAATAATAATTTAAAATGTGAATTCCCCTTTTAGTCACATTATAGAATGATGTTCTCTATCCATTTATATAATAATTTGAATTGTAATAGAGATTATGGAAGTAGAAATATTCAATGAAAAGCGTTAAAAGTTTCAAAATGTATTTGGTCACAATATATGCTGCAATGTAATATATTATCATGAACGATTAACCCTGCGATTAAAGAAATGCAAAGGATAAAATAGAAGAATTCATCAGCAAATAATGGCTGCTCACAGAGACCAGTTTCATGTTGTTATATATATATATATATATATAATATGTATATATGTACGTACATATGGGTTTCCAGTAATTTATGTAATAATTATTTACATGGACGTATTTTAAGGGGTTATTATAATTTATACTTGTAATTAAATACCGATAAGGGGTTACTTTATATAAAAAATCTTAAATAAAAAAGTTATTTATCGGTGTAATAAATAAGACGGAACATTTATCTAATACGTATATGTATATTCTGTAGAATTTCGTTAAAACATCGGACATATAGGTATATTATTATTAATAATATTATATTTTTTTGGTCGTAATTATTGCATTTCAACGTTTATAAAGTAGTCTTTTTGGAACATATAAGTACACCACATATAATCATACGGACTCGTTACATACCTAATTATTAAACCGATAAACAATAATTCCGACTAATTTATCGAAGTTTTATATTTTACCGTTCAAATAACGTAGTGTCAGGTATATAGGGTACACATACCCGCCTATTTACGTACAGCCGATGTATCTTCTTTGCTACACGTCATTAGATATTATATATTTTGTACGTTGTAGTAGGAATACGGTAGAGAGTGCAACAAATAAATATATTGACAACTACTGCGCGAATATTTAAGTAGGTATTCAATATACTTAAAACGCCGCTGGCAATGAGTTTTATTTTGTTAAAAACGTTCACGCGCCTCCGGAATTCAATACGAAAAACTATAATAACAAAGTACTTGAACATTTTTTCATACAGGCATTATGCCTACACGGCTGTAAACGCGAACTTATACCCGAGGAAATACCATTCGTTGAAAATACAGATTTATAATAATAATAATAATAATAATAATAATATGATAAAGCTCTCGCGTATAGACTCAAGTCGACACACTGTACTGACTATAGATGTTTTTATCAAATACATACCGTACATATTGTTATATTATATACTCTTCCAGGTTACAATACATATTATATTGTATATGCGAAGACCGATAAAATTCCGATCTTTACCAATAAGGCATTATGCGAGCCATGACCCAATGTAGCCACAACTATATAGTGTATAGTGTGGAACACGTTTTGCGAATTGTTGCGCGTTTTTTTTTTTCTTTCATACATTTTAATCGTAATAATTGTCACATTATCGTATACCATTTTGTTCTTACATTCGCGTCATTAATTCACGAAGGCCGTCCATTAGAAATGGGTTAATCGATACATGGGTATATGTATAAAAAATAAACGGTCACATCCTACATATGCCAAACAATACTAATTGTACATTTGTACATTATAAAATCAATAATATAATATGCAGCCCTTCCTCGAAAAATAAATCAACCATAGAAATCACCATATCGAAACACCGCACTTTGTAAATGAGAACAAAATAATATGTAATTTCGGAATGTCGTCGACGACGCCGCGCACACATTAACAAATCGGTTTAATCTCAACACATTTGGTGGTACCTATTGGCACCACTTGGAAATACAAATGATACTCATAAATATTATAATAAAAAAATGAAAGATAAATAATGTATTCGCAGTATACATAATATATGTTTTATGCATTCAAATTGATTTTATATCTATTTACGAAAAAAAAAAAAAAAATAAAAAATGGAAGTTGGCATATCCGAGATTAATAAACTCAAAATTTACTGGACTAATGTTTACGCGGTTTTTTTTTACAAAATGATTAAGATTCAATAAAGATATTGAAATCTTCGATCCGACCAGTAAAAAAAAAGTAAGGGTCTCAATGTTTTATTTTCTATTTCATTTCAACACTGTTACAACTGAAATTACTGGTTGCCTGGAAACAAAAATGTCATAAATTCAAATTGAATAGAAAATAAACACAACTAAACTTATCTTTGGACGCCTTATCTGTCAACAAACATTAAGTATTGGAAATTGTTTGAAATACCAGCCAAAAAATTTAACATTGGAAGATCAACCACCCACATAGCACAAATATATCTAATGGATATGCTCTATGGATATCCCGAATATCCAATGGCTATTTTTGTATGTCCAATGGATGTCTATTAGATATCCACATGTCTACAAGCAATATCTAATGGATATTTATAAACAACATTCAATGGATAAAAATAAAACTGTACAAAAATGAGACAAAACACAGTATAGAAACTATGTTATAGAAATAATAATAACCTAAACAACTACACGAGATCGAGTGTGCTACGCTAACCAAGTGAAAACTATATAGAATGTCGATTGTCGGTGTATATAAACTCTGTCAATAACGGAAAGACACCGATAGCGGAAATAGTTATACTTTTAAGTCGTGAACATTATAGGATTATTATTTTTTTCTGATAATGGTTATCAATTTAGGTACCTTTCCTAAATTAAATCAGTATTTTCTAACTCTCTGGAAAACCCCATTTCAATCAAAGGCCACTCGATAGAAATGTGGCATAGTAATGTTATTTCGCATATCCAATGGATATCTTCTATCCGGACTTATTTCTAAATATGACATTATATGGTTATTTTGTATATCCAATGGATATCTATTGGATAATTTGTGCTATGTGGGCAGACATGCGCAACAACGGTTAGCCAGTAGAGCTGCTGAAACATCCGGAGAGCAAGTCGAATACTTGCGAGTGCGAGCTTTTACTTCAAGAACTGCTGCACACTTGAAGAGCATGATGGCAGACACACGACGGCAGAGTCGATCAAGAACGAGAATCAATCTCAACAAAGCGGCGTTCAATTATGATAAAGACTGCGATTACAGAATTCAAATGTATATTAATGAAATATTAATAATATAAAACTATTAAAATAATACTATTGATAAAATAAAAGGTAAATTTTATAAGGCAGTGGTAAGACCTGCAATGATGTATGGAACAGAATGTTGGGTAGTAGATAGGAAGATAGAACAGAGAATGAGTATAGCAGAGATGAGAATGTTAAGGTGAATGAGTGGAGTAACTAGAGAGGATAAAATAAGGTACGAGTATACAAGAGGTAGTGTAGGAGTAGCTTCGATAGTTGACCAAATGAGGGAGAATAGATTAAGAAGGCTTAGACATGTATTAAGGAGGGAAAATACTGAGGTAACCTTAGTACTAATCTTAGTTAGTAAAGGAAATGTATGTTGATGGAAAGAGGGGGCGAGGAAGACCAAAAAAGAGGTGAGGGTCTTTAAAAACTTTTATTACAATTAATAATAAAAAAAAAAAATTATATATATATATATATATGTATAAATATACTTTTATGCTAAACTTTAAAGTATATGTATATTGTATATATATAGAAAGCAGAACAAAGATTTTATCAACTGTTGCTATTTGTCTATAGCATATTTTAGCATATAAAGTAAGTTGGATGCTTGGATATATCATACATATTTAGTATTCACAGAGCTCATATCATAATACAAATTTGACGAGTAAATTAAAATAAGTCACATTGCCACCCAGTAAAAATGTCTTAAAATATTTAATATGCTCTGCATTTGCCAATAATAAAAATTTAACGGTTATATTTATTTAATTTTTCAAGGCGACTCGTAGTACCTAATTTAGTTGTCTTTGTCTGATATGAAAAAGAAATCTGACACACACGTGACATAGTAAAACGGGTTTTGTACTCGTATTTCCAATTTCGTCAACAATTGGTTGATTTTAGGATATTATCATAATATTAATAAAGAGAACATAATCCATGCATGTAGGAATTATATTTTCAATAAATAAAATTTTAAGCAAAGTATTCATAATTTAATTATCACGTTATTCACACACTTGTAAAAAACTTGAAATTATATAAATACAAAACTCAATTTTACCATGTTGCGCGTGTGTCAGACAATAACTGAGTCAAGTACAACATCCCCTTAACGCATATGCTGAGCATTCCAAATACATATTAATGTAATATGTTTTGAAATTAAGTATTTAAAACGAAATATCTTACTGGCATCATCTCCTGGACATGATTTGCAACATTTTCCCGGTAATAATGTAGGTTCTTCACAATTGGGTTTCGGGCAATCGTTTTTTATGTTCCGACATTGCACCCGGCCAATAATCCTTCTCTTCTTCTGGACCTGAATAATGTATAAAATAAAATGTTTTATTTATATAATTATGAACTATAAAAAAATCTCCATAATACATGATTTTTGTTTTCAGCTGCAACAATAAAATTACATTTCCCAAAAAACGGAAACCACATGCTTTTAAAAATAAATTGGTTTTTTATATTAAAACACACTGCAATAGAGTGATTGATAATGAATACTACAACATGCGTACTCTTATGGGACATTTTTTGGCAAATATTAAGATCCGTATAGCCAAATACTAATGATGATTTAAATTAGATGAAATTAGCGATATGTTTAAATAAAATTTGGCAAAATGATTTATTTTTATTTCGCCCGTGCCAATATAGAGATTTATGATTTTATTTATTTATAATTATACTTCTGAGTAGGTTGAAAAATTTGTAAACATTAAAAAACTTTTCTTTCGCCTTGGATATTAAACACTTTAATATGTAAGTATTTATATAATTATTATAATGACGTTTTTGGGAGCAAGGGTATACCGCAGACATTAATTTAAATACACGATGACGTATTTTACTAAACGAATAACTATAAAAGTACCTATATCATAATATAAAGTCCATCGAACTATATTAAAACTATAAAGTTTTGATATAGGAAAACGGAATACAGAAAAGTTGTTTAAGTATAGAATTAAAATCAAGTACTTTAAAATCTATGTTTAGTGTTTACATTAATTTGGAAGTCAATAAGCCCAGAGACCATTTTGTAAATAAGTCATTCCGATTTCGTCGAATAGTACCTATTCTTTTTCAGATTTTAGTTATAGGTACCTATCTATAGACATATAAGGTCTACATTCCATACTGTATCTATATATAGTATATATATATATACCTATATCATTATATAAATCGTTAATCGAATGTAATAGCTGATATTCGAACTTTATTATTCTACAAGTATTGTATACAGAGTAATGCCGGATAATAAAATTGTAATTTTGTAAACACCTATTGAAAATGTACTCGATTTGACTGCGCATATCATACTTAAGTACGTGTATGTAATGGCGGAAACCTATAATATATATGCAGCGTGTGCGTGCCGTGAACTACTCATTTTTAAAATTGGCAAAATTATTATTGTAACGGTCGTCGTTGTTGATGACATATGATGTGTATACCTATATATTGTAATATAATATTATATTGTACAAAGTACATACAAACATTAAATACATATTTTATATCTATCTACACGTGCCAAGTAGTACTGCTGCAGTGGTAACTACAAAATATTATGTTCTGTGATAGTGCCTTCCCACACGTACGATTGCATCAAATTAAAATCCCCGATGACTTGTACACTATATAGGACATGGGTATAATATATGAAACGTACAATCCACCTACAACCTGTCAAATGAAGTCAATGTTAGGGCTCGGAAGTTTGGTGTGCATTTGTGGGCTATTAGATTTATTGTATGGTAGAAATTAATTTCAAGACCCTACGGAAAAAATATCAAAAGCTTATAGTGTATAATTTTGCATATTTAGTAATTTTTATAGTTTTAAGAGCATTTCTCTAAGAGAGTTATCACTATCACGTTTTTTCAAATACCTAGTTGATATAAAAAACAATGTTTTTAATATTTATAATAGTTGAGAGCTCGTATTTATTATATAGAATAATATTTAATAATGTATAGGTAAGTATTGACTGCTGTTGTTATTTTATGGTTATTTCGGTCGGTGTCGTTTGTGGTATAGGTATCAAATTCATAAAATTAATCTAACAGTATTAACTCTGGGCTTTACTATTTATAGTTTTATAAAATATTTGTATTTAAATAAATATATTTATGTAAAAAAATCAAGTGTGTATTGCATGCATGTGTATGTGTATGTGTGTGTGTGCAACGTGTATGCATATTTTAAACTTTTTAAGAGCATAAGTTCCGATAACAACTTAAAAATTTCGTAGAAAGACGAAAAAAAAAATGATAAAAAACAATATTATTTAGTACTCTACGTAGCCGTTTAATAGCGTTATATAGTGTTATTTTGTAATATACCTATCCATTTAATTACCTTCTTTGAGTTATTAAAAAACTAACTTTTTTGATTTTTTAATAAATATAACTTAAAAATTTAAATATTTAAAAAAGGCTACGTAGGACACTGATAATGTTGTTATCTATAATTTACTTTTTGTTGTTTTGATGTTTGTAAGTTGTTAAAAATGAGAAATGCTAACATGAGTTTTTCATTGAAAATTATTTGCGCTGACATTCTCTTAAATTTTTGTGTTGAATCATACTGTTATCTTCATCAATATAATTTTGTATATTATTGAAAAAGTATAGAAACGTTCAGTCTTAATTTTAGATAAAACCGCGGAAATATTAGGTACTATTATTTAGATTGTATATCCTGAGTGTAGTGAATAATGTTACTATTTATTTTATAATGATGTGTTTTATCTTCTTCTTCTCCTTCTTCCATGCCGCCGGCCTTTAAGACCATACCGCTAAATACAAGTATTTCCATCTATTCCTGTTCTCTGCCGCTTTTCTCCATCCGATTTCTGTTCCTGTCATTTTTACATCTTTCTTCACACAGTCTTCCCACCTTAACCTGGGCTTCCCAAGAGTTTTTTTTCTTGTGGGCTCTTCTTCTATCATCTGCTTAACTAGGGAACCTTGTTTGCGCTAGGCATGACCCACCCACATTAGTCTCCTTTTAGTAATCTCCTTTACGATATCAGGCCTCTGAAACCGCATTTGGAGTTCATAATTATGTAATTTTCTCCATTCATTTGTTCGACTATCAAAGATCGGTCCATATATTTTTCTTAGCACCCTCTTCTCAAATACCCTTAACCTCACTTCTTCGGATTTTCTCAGTGCCCATGTCTCAGCACCAAATAAAGCAATATAGGTCGTAATAGTGTCATGTACATTCTAATTTTTAAGTTTCGTGAGAGGTACCTAGTATTTTATATAGGTTTATATATAGGTATGTAGTATTATAATATATGTACATAATATCTACTCCTACTCAACTCTTTCTATCCGAAAATTTATATAATTATTCGGGTAGAAAGAGTCGAGTAGGAGTTTTTGGGTGGAGTGCAAATTCATTCTAGTTGGTACTTAAAAGAGGTCATTTTTCGGTTTTCTAAGTAGTTTTTTTAAACGTAAAGGAACAATATTAAAAATACTGAAGATCGCTATAAATCGGAAAATGAAAATAAATGCAGAGATTTAAAATATGCACCAAATATTTACTGTTTTTATTAATTATACACTTTTTTTTTAAGTAAAAGTAGTCGAGTAAGAGATTCCGACTAAAGAGAGATTTTTGTTGACAAATGTATTCTAGTTGGTACTTTAAAGAGAATATTTTTCGATTTACCCAGTAGTTTTCTCAGAAATGGAAACGGAAAGTTGTTGTAAATTGGAAAATAATATTGTACGGAACTTTGCTCAAAAATCAAAATCGTTTTTCGAATGCAAATCTTTGCTTTCAAATTTAAAACAATAACACCACACTACGATCCTGTGCGAGTACCGAAAGAACGTTGGCCAAACTTTTACTACCTGCATCTGGAAAGTTATTTTAAGTACATAATGATACATCATAGGACAATTTTATTTGGATACAAAGTAAAAAGTAAAATGATTAAATATACCGTTATACGATTGCGGACTATATAGTACACTTTAAAATACCATACTGTACTGCAAAATTGTATAGGTTCTGCACAGGCGGGTCTATATAACGAGCGAGGCAAGATCGTGGGGCGGATGCCTCTCCGAATGAATTCAATGAGTGCAGAGGTTTTTAAAGACGATCGTCTGACCACACATCAGATTCAAAAAAACTGCGGAAAATTTGCAATCTACTCGTACTATAGTCATAGTAATTCATTAATTTTCTATACAAAATACTTGCAGTTTGAAGCCATATGATTTTAGAAAACATGTAAAATAATATTGACGATGTCATGATTTTGGTATCGTAAACGCATTTTTTAATTGGAACAAGTGTAAATGTTTTCCACGTATTATATATACCTATGCAAAATTAATTATACGTTTGATTGCTGGATTGCCAACCACGAAAGTCCATACAACACGTTATGATAGCAGATATCTAATATATTATAATGTATGCTCGTAAATCGTATAGTTCATTTATTTGCAGTGTTTTTTAACGGAATTTTTTTCTTTTTTCGTACATGCATAAAATATTCATAGGGTACCGTAAATCTATTTTCTGTACGCGTGCGGTGCGACAGATATATATATATATATATATATATATAGGTATATAGTCACGGCAACGCGCGTGCACCTAATATATAATAATAATAATAATAATAATAATAATATATTATATTAATTTTTTTTCATCATTATTCGTGAACGGTTACAATATTGATATTATTATTATGCTTTCTAACGGCGGCCGATTGTTCTCTCATCCGCTATCGAGCGATGGAATGCACGAATTCCCGATCTCGTCGATTGTTGTCGCGGGACGCACGCGACACACACAATAATTGGAACATTGCAGACGGTGACAGCGCGAACCTCATCATCACATCGTGCAATATAATATATTATATAGGTGAGCGTGCGCGTGCATAATTTATTAGAATAATCGTTTTTTTTCTTTTTTTTTTCGTTTTTTATATATACTCGGACATCCAGAAAAAAAAAATAAAATTAAATAAAATTAATAAACAAAAAAAAACCGTCCGACCACCGCACCCTTCCGTCGAATTCGCGGGCAACCTCATTCCGTCGCATGCGCCGCTTGTCGCGCGAAAACAATATACACTATCAATATAATAATAATATTATTGTAAAAAAAATTATGTTATGTTATTATAATGTATAGCTTGTAACGATGATAATAATAATAATAATAATAATAATAATATATAATATATACTGCACAATGCGCGCGCGCAACTTGACGATCCGTCGCCAAACCATTATAATAATATTATAACATACATGGTATATTTCTCTACATACTCCGCGGTACATTATGTATTCTTCACCGGTATACATTATCACGAACTCGACATATATTATATCGTAGGTATATAATATGTGTTTATATTGCAACGAGGACGATAATAATAATAATAATAATAATAAATATATCTTCGAGTATGAAAAATTGAATAAATAAATGATAAATAAAAAAAATTAAAAATTAAAATGTAAAATAAAAAAATCGCGTATACGAGTATTTTCATACTGCAGAGAAATATGTTAGGTATATATCGCGGGCTTAGAGTAAAAAGGTTCTATATCACCAATTTTTGAAAAAGTAATTTTTTATACCCAATTATTCATTTTTGTATAGACCATTATTTTGAAATCGGAATGAACTAATTTGAATCATTATTCAATGATTTATAGCGAATCAAAACGTTCTGAATCAATATTAAAGTACGTTTAATAGAAATTTAAAAATGCTCTCCTGAACAATTTTAAAATATCGAGATAGAACCTATTTTTACTCTAAGCCCGCGATATATATTACCATACCTTCCAATAAAATTCAACTAAACGGCGGATCTGTTGGATACCGAAATATTTATAGGTTGCGTTGAATGTATGGTCAATGCAAGAACACGATAAAATGGTTGCAACGTCATTCCCGCATGTTATCGAAACTGATAAGTAAACTCTCCCACACTGATAAGCAGGGCTCGGAAGTTGTGTAGCATTTGCATATTTTTTTTTTTTGGTATAACATCCCAAGTAAGATACAAATTTGTTTCATAATGTCATACATGAAATTTTTTTTTTTGCTAATTTTTGCATAATATTGACGGTTTTTAGAGGTATTTTGGTAATTCAGGATTATAAGTGCTATATTTTCATAATTGCATGTGTGAATGGAAATAAACAAATTTTTTTTTTGAGTTATACTTCTTTACGGAGGGTAATAGAACATTTTAATTTTAAATTTATAAAATACGAGATTATTACGAAGTATATTAAACAATAAATATCCAGTTCCTGCATAGAAAATATATATAATTTTTAGAAATAAAATTTAAAAAAAAATGTATTTTGCATATTATTTTTAAAATTTTTAGTGCTATTTATAGCGCATATTTTGGTGTTTTTAAGTCCATATTAAAGTGCTAAAAATGTACTTTTTGAGTGCTATACATAAGTTCCGAGCCCTGTTGATAAGAAATATCAATGAGGAAAATCGGTAAAACAAACGTTGGATCCGGTAGAAATTTAGTTGGTAACGTTGAATTTCGGAACAAGATCCAACAATAAAATATTTTCAAACTGTTGAGTTTTCAAATGTAGGTATATATTTGATTGAACATCGCTGAATTTTGGAATAGACTCATATATATATAGACATATAGTATATAATGTTATCAAGGACGGACAAAATTAACGAGAATTCCGAATCCATTTTTTATTTTTAAATTATATATTTAATAATATCCATTATTAAAAAAAAAGAAATAAATAAAAAATAGACTCTTTTATTCTCGTCGCCCGTTTACACCAAATATACCTGAACATTTGTTTCTAAATACATACGACTTACCTACGAACTAAATTAAATATATTTTAGTTCATCAATTTTGAATTCCGGTTTCAACATAAAATTAACTTTAAAACTGTTAATTTTTATGAATAAGGTTTCGATTTACGACTTCATTGAATCGGTGATGTATTGGATTGTTGTTCAATAATAGTCTACCCCCATAATTGTTTCTTCTACCCAAATGACGCTACTAACGCTCACTTGGACAATTTAAATAAAAAAATATCCCTTGAATTGTTGTAAAAAGACCAATGTTGGGTACATGATTATAATAGTGATTATATTTGTTTCCCCTCGGAGCACGCCTGTTTATTTTAATAGGGAAAACATAATTTTTTTATTACCTATCGCATAAAATGACGTCTTTAATTATTATTATATCATTTTTGCCCATGGGGTTTCACAGTATACCAGTAAAAATTTTTGTGCTGCGATTAATAAATACGCGTCTTTTTTTGATAGAATGCAAGGCCACAGATCGCCTTTTTTCCAAGCGGACATTTTTACGTTATTTGGGGACAGCGGGACACAGCTCGAAAGCAGGACTGTCATAGCAGAACAAAGTATATATGTTTCGAATGGATTTTTGTAGGAGGACAAAACTACATATTATGTACGAAAACATTTGAAATTAAAGGGTGTCCCGTAAACTATAAGAATATAGATACCACGTTATATTTATAACGTTTTTTCAACACGTTATAGTGATAAAAATTTATAACGTACTAAAACGAAAAACGTTAATGCAAAATTTAAATAACGTTTTAAAATGGAAAACGTTATAACGAAAAATAAAAACGTTTTCAATGACCTATAACTATACTTTTAGTTAAAGTATTATAAAAATAGGTTAATCTGATCTTAAAAACGTATATGACAAGCATATCATATATGAAAAGCATATCGTATATGACCTTAAAACCCAAAAATATTTGCATTCAGAATTAATTTTTAATAATTTTTGTTAATTAATTACAAGCATTTTTAATTTATCAGATGTTCTATGCAATACTATAAAGTATTATTTCGGACTTTCTCGGAAAAACGTAAATGTGTGTCTCCGTGTAATCTTAATGGTTTTTAAAATTTTAAAATTTTAAAATTCATGAAATATGTAAGAAAAAGTTTTAAATTGATAAATATTTCAAATATTGCATAAAAGTAAAAAACCCCAAAAATATGCACGTATATGCAAAATAAAATTGTTCATTCAAAATTGCTTTGTTCAAACATAAAACGTATTTATTTCTTATTCAGCTATCTTTATGACTATGTAAAATCAAATTGTAAATGCTACAAGTCATCTGCCCTAGTTATTAAATAACTCACAGATTTTTTTAACTAGATAATTTGATAAATTAAAACCGTCAGTACACCAAAGTAATTAGTTTAGTTTGAAAGATAATTTTTCCATTTGATTTCTCCCGTAGTTTTCTTAAGCGTAAAAGAAACTATCCTCTATAATTGGAAAATAACAAATAAAGATATCATGGTTACCAATTTTTATTTTAGATTCTTTATTATTATAGAGTTCATTTATTTTTTTGGAAACAACTATTCGACCAAAAGACTCAATCTAATCAGTAATCGTTACACGGGTATCCGTTTTATAAACTTCTAGTAGTAAATTTGATCACGATTTTCGAGTTTTATAATAATATTTAAGATCGTGAGCTATAATAGAATATAATTGTATAGATTAAGTGATAATAACGAATATCCTTACCAATACCTACCTGTTTAGCTGTGTACCGTGTCGTATTGTGTATAGTATATTCGTACCTTCGTACGGGTACCTTGGTGAAAATTCCAGGTAAAATTAAAAATTAAATTGATCAAATATATTTCAGTATTTAACATTTTAATGCATATTTTCTGTTTTGAAATATTATACCTACTATAATATAAAAAAAAAAAAATTAGTTTTAAATACTAAAAAAGCCGGTCATTAGGGAATAGACATATGAGTATTACTATTAACATTTATATGGCTAATAAAAAAATACAACGTTAATCTAATAGTACTACAGTAAATATTTGGTGTCAATTTCCAGTTTTTGGCATTTTAATTTTCCAATTTAAAATTTTCGATCTTTTTGGTAGTTATAAATATTATATATAATTTAAATAGTCGGTAACCATGACTAGTTTATTTGTTATTTTTTAATGTATAACAACTTTTTGTGATTATTTCCCCTTTAGTACGTAGTATTTCTTTACATTTTCGAAAACTACGTAGAAAATCAAAAAATTACCTGTGTCCTGTGTACCAACTAGAATGAATTTCCTATCAAAACTTTTTATATTTAAAATATAACTCTCATCATTATAAAACCACTACACTTATAATCTAAAGTCATTCAGTAGGTTACCTATTACAATAAATTATATAAATAAGAAATCATATTTTTGACATTACAATATCAACTTAAATTTCCTATGATTTTGAGATATTTCTTATAGGAAAAGTTTTTTTCCAGAACATATATACGAGTACCTATGTGTATAATGTATGTAGCTAGGTATATACCTAACGTTAGGTCACACTTACCTGAACGCATTCACATTTTATACAGTACATGATACCAAAAGGTGGTCCTAAATCAGCGAACCACGTGGACCCAATTTCTTTGAGCTGTTTACCGAATTGACATTCTGAAAATTATAAAAAAAATAGTTGACAATTCAAATTGTTAAAAGTAAAAACAATAATATGTTCTATATAAATCGTATTATATTATGTCTGCAAACATCTCTCTTTCGTTTATATGCGAATAAACACGCGGCATTCAGGATAGGAACACTGAAGGGAAATTATACCTGGCGAAACTTTTTCATGGAACGATAAAAAATTTACCAATTGTTACGATTTGTAAATAAGTACATTTAATCTTATATATGAGTATTGGCTAGTGTTACTTACTTAGGATAGTATTTACCTTTAAAAAAATCAATTTATTGGAAATTTAATAATACGAAAAAAATAACACAAGAAAGTACCTGTATTATACTATAGACTTAGTGTGAATTGGCAGCATTTTTTTTATATATACGATTTAATTTTATAAGGGTTGAGTAAAAAACAATAAATATAAATACAAAGTATAAAATAGAAATTATAGAAAAGTGTATAAGTGAATAAAATTAATTAATCAAAATTTTGAAACAGTTTGATTACATGGCGTTCAGACTAATGTTGATGCGTAACCTAATAGGGTCGTTTGAAGAAAACAACAGTGCGAATGTGGCAATGTCCATTGAAACTATTTCCATTTTCAGATTTTTTTTTACACAATTCAATAAAATATGTATGAAATACATATTCTTAAATCTTAGATCACATTTTCTCGTTGATTAGACTATATTATAGTATAAACGCAAAGAAAACGAATAGGTTTAAATATGTACCTACACGACAATTTAATGTGTGCAATTCCGGTTTGACGATTAGTTTATTTCTGGACATTATATATAGGTACTATTTTGTTCGACGGTTAGGTTAAGTATAAAAAACATTTTCCCGTTATAAATTTCGTTACAAGAGTCCTGTAGGTACTTGTTTCCAGGGCGATGCATCGATTAAATTGAATTAAATTTTATTTGGCTAAATAAACAATTCACCTACATAATTTACTCATAGCTTACGTACTCGTATATTAATAGCAGTTATTGTATTATAAAAAAAAGTAAAAATACGATGTTATTAAATGTTTGATAAGCAATATTTCAAAAGAATTCACTGCGTAATAGATAATATATTTAGGCATAGGTAGGTATAAGAATTGAAATATTTTTTCCATACAATTTTGTAAAGTATAGTATATTTTTTAAGCTTTCAGTATATGAAAAATATAATAGGTACTATGATAAGTTAATAAAAAATGTTTATACCATTATCTATTTCATAAATGTTTTAATATTAACTATCGGTTTCAGTCATTTTAAATTATCAAGTAATAAAAATATTAAAAAACGATTAAAACGTGAAAATTGTGGAGCCGCCGAGAAAGATTGTAAACCTATATACGATACAGTACAGCGGGGTTTTTGGGACAATTTACCTGCTAGAATTATTGGTGCATTGGTTATACATTTATTATTAAAATAGTTTATTAAATAATAACTAATGTAAATAGTCCACATGATGAAAGTAGGTTCTTCGTTCATTTGGTCATCGGACAGGATAGTCTAATATTATTATTATTTTAAATTAAAATTAAAAAAAATTTTTATTCTTTTTATTTTTTTTTAATCGTTATTAAAAAACGATTTTGAGCAAAGTTTGGTATAATATTATTAAATAATAATAATAATAAAAAAATGGTAATCATATGACAACTGTATTACTTATTTGTTATTTTCCTTGCTGCATTTATAAAAAAATTTCCGTTATAAAAGGTTTTCCTTTGCACTTACGCTTAATAAATCTACTAGAAAATCAAAAAATGATATCTTTAAAATACATATATGTACCTATAAACTAAAACCTACACTTGCTATCAAAAAATCTCTTTATTCTAAAACTCTTGTTTGACTCGTTTCATTATATAACCAATAAATAAATTTCATTCCGAATTTAATGCATAATTTATGGACAAAAAGTAGCTTTTGTTTAATAATAATTTTCATTAGTTTTATTTTAAGAATTCAAAAATATTTGAAATTATATTTTTACATTTAAAATAGTTATTACTTAATATTTAAGTTTTCACTATTTTTAACATTCTCAAATTGTTCGAAATTTTGAAATAATTTTTCTCATATCAATTGCTAAGGGCAAAATAATTCTTTGGTCGATGCAAAGTATATTTATTGACGATTTTAAAACCATTTTTAAAATTAAAATAAGAGCACTGAAAATCGCCCATTTTTTGTAGACTGTACTTAGGTCTTTTTGGTGAAAAATTAATTGGTATTACATTGTATAGTTTATAAAGTTTTGTGGTGGTGAGGTGGGTAGAGGACAAAGTTTCTATATGTTAAAATACCTTTCCCTCTAGAGAAAAATTGAATGTACTCTATTTATTTTATATGTACAATTTCGCGTACTGATCTATAAAGTTTTACACTTAAAAATTGAAAAATAATTTTGATAAGAATTCAATTTGTAGAAAATTTCATTATAAAAAAACCATTTATTACGGTAAACGGTTTAAATTTACTTAACCTACTAGTACAGGTATACAGGAAACGTCTTTTTAAATGTTGTTGCTGCAGCTTATTTATGTAACAATTATAATTATTCTGATAATAAAGACGTTAGACGATATATTTTTTTATTTAATAATAATTCAAAGCTCTTTACTCGAAAAACTCTTACTCGAATCCTACCCGATAAGTTGTTTCTAGAAAAAAAAAAACAATAATAAAGAAACATCATTATACGACCAGTAGAGATTACTCGCTTCGCTTAAAATTTAAAATACGAATATATATTTTAGTATATTACCAACATTTCAATAGTTGTAGGTAAATAGAAATAATCTTATGAATTGTATAGTATTAGGTACATATTAATATTGTGCAAGTATGTTGTATGTGTCATATCAACCTATCGACAGGTTATTTACCTATTTGTCAACCTAGGTGTTTTTAATTATCTCCTTGATAAGTATATACGTATACCTACGACATACAACCATACCCAAAACGTTATCTTAATATTTAACAAAAATACCATTTAGTCAAGGTAAAGCAAAGCAAATGGAAGCAAATGGAATATCAAAGCTTACACAGACTAGTTTATAATTTATATATAAATGTTAAAACTTCTAAAACGTATTTGTTCAAAGATAATTTACTTATGTATTAGTTACTTATTACTGTTTAGTTCCATAATATTATACATAATATTTATAGTTTTAACAAGGTGTAGGCATCTATTTATCTTTTATATTTTGTAAGAAATAAAATAATATTATATAAATTAGAATACTATACCTCATACACAATAGAGCATAGGTAATAGGTAGGTATATAGCAGTGACGGATCCAAAAGTAGATTTTTTTTTTGGGGGGGGGGGGGAGAAATCAGTTTCAAAAATTTATAAAAAATAAGGTCATTTTCAGATTGAACCTATATGATATAAATATATTATATAAAAACCTTTCTTGGCTTTTTATAGAGGGAATTTCCCCATTTACCTTCCCTTTCGTGAATCCACCCCTGTATATACAATATTATATAATATAGCTATAAAGGTAAGTAGGTTAGGCGTTTGCTTTTGAATTTTACCTTATCGATCGATTTATCCTTGTCGCCAAACAAGAATATGTACAGAAACTTTTATTGTACAGACTGACTACTATAGCTATCGATAAAATTATTCTCTTGGTTTTTACTTAAGTCTGTGAACAAGTGTATATAACTTATATGGAAAATTCATAATGAAATATCACTTAGTATCTACCCATATATTTTTTTCTACTCAATCGTATGATCTCTTATCGTGATAGTGTAACTTAAATAACGCCGCCTAATAACGACATTGCTATTCACTAAAGAATGTCAGATATATAAGTATAGGTAAATAACCTTTTAAGATCTTTAACTAACAAGTTAAAGTATTTGCTTCATACTTGCTTTGGTACTTTATAAGTCACATAACTTCTAGCCACTAAAAAATAATTATAATATTTACCTATATTCTTCTGTAGTCCGTTCGAATATTACAATATTTCATCCACACACGAAGGGGGAACCTATTCGTAAAATACCGATTGGTAATTAATTAAAAACGTAATAAACTACATAATTAAATTCGTTATTAGTTGTTAATAAAGTGTATTATTTTTATTTACATCGAAAATCAAAAGGTGTACAGTATAAGTTTGGGAAAGTTAAATATTTTGGTAATCAATAAAATTACTAATTATAGTATTTTTACATAAAATGTATGCGTATTGTGAAACATTAGGCGTATACGTATAATTATGATTTATTTTAATTTATTTCATATTTGATATATAGTATATCAGTGGCGTCGCATTTGGTATAAAATTTAATAAGACTCAAGACAAAATTTGTATCTATATTCACATATATATATATTACTGTTATTATAATACTTATAAGTTATAATATTACTTATATATTCACTATATCCATAATTACATAACACGAATTACCATATAGGTACCGTATATTATTAACCAACGGAATTATGTGTTTTTATTGAAGATGATATGATATTATTAGTTATTACCATCATATCATTATCTATATTCTATGGAAATAGAATACGTACGTACTATGTAGTTATTACTTATTACTGGAATCGTACTTACTCGTCGTCGTGCTAAGGACTTAATTGATTTTCAAGTAATTACTGCGTTACTGATCCAAAACCCACCCATAATCCTTGAAAAATATAAATTAAATAAAACAGTGGCTTCACTATAGCCACTAGGTATAATATATTATACAGTTGGGCCTCGTGTTGTTAATACGTATATAATTATACACACTTCAAGACAAGAAATATGGTTACGAAATCCAAATATATCAAATAGGTATATAAACAATGTAAAAATTCAAAATCTAGTCTAATTAGTAGGTAATAGTTTAAAAATATTTGACATTAAATACATATGTCTATTTTAAAACAAGTTTGTATGATGAATATAGATACTAAAAACCAATAGTATTTATAATATTGTTATTATAGTACCATATCAGTAGATTCTAAAATGTTTTCCGATCGCTAAGTCGTTATTCCAATAGATATGAAAAATATACCTATAATATATAATATATATATATATATATATAGAAAGACATTAATATACCTACTATTTTGATAAAAACATAAATAATTATTCATATTCTAGTGTCTTTAATAGAGAATTTTAATTCGAATTACTCAAAATTCGGGAAATGACATATTGACCTCAGTGATACATGAAAATCGTGTATCATAGATATTGTATTCGTTTTTGATGGTAGCATATTATATGTTTAACCATAGGCATAGGTATACTTTTAATGGCTGATAGAGAATTGATTTCCGAGCTCCCTGCAGTGTCGGAATCGGTCACCGTTTGGAAATGGATTTTTGGACACTTGTAATTTTCTATATATTACTCCATATAAAGATTGTAAGTGTCAGTCATCGTCAGGCCGGTCGTCTGGATACACTTATTCTAAAATAAACTATATACAAATCAAAAAATTCGTAGACCTGTCTAAAAAATAATACATGTGAAATACGTTTGTCAGTTAATGAATTATGTCCGGATTTATATATGGGTACATTTAATCAGTTTACGTATAGCATACTTAGGGGGCGCTCAAGTATTACTTAAGCGCCTAGGGGGAGAGGGAAGTGTGTCGTGTGCTTATATTTGTTGACAAGGGGGATGGGGGGGGGGGTTGACCGATGCTGACGTCATCAGTAATAAAAAAAAAAAAATCAAAATATTTAAAATAAAATTCAAAATATATGTAACAAAATTTTTCATTTATTTTTAATTAATTCATTTCGGAAATTTTTTATTTTTTTTTTTTTTTAAATAGAGTGGGACATATGCTGACGTAATAAAGTAGGGGGGGTCGGAGATTTGCTGACAAGGGGGAGGAGGGGGTCTGAAAAGGCAAAAAATGTTTTGACGTAATAATAGACTTGAGAACGCCCCCTTATCTATAACCGCGGGAACCAATTCGGTCAGCAGGAGAGAAGCTACAGATCAAACGCATTATTCCAGACGGCGGGGAACCGATTCGGTTACCAGTTGGTAGGGCGCTCGGTACAAGCAGTACCTATAATACTATACCGCAGGTATATTGTGTACGCACACGCAATTAATATTATACAGGCACACACACAATACCCTCCGTGAAGAAAACAAAAAAAAAAATCCGTCCATTGACCAATGTATTGTTGTTTGTAAATTTTTTTTTTTTTTTTGTAATTTCGGCATCTGATCGCGTTTATTTATTTTTCTGCGAGCACCTATACCTACCTATACTCATTCTTCATTATTTGGGAAACTAGAAAGAAAGAAAAAAAAAAAAACACGTTTTTCGTATACGTATTTCTTTTAAAAACGTTTATGCTTTTTTTTTTTTTTTTCACGTTTCGTTTTGTTTTTCTTATAAATATTCTTATTCCTATATCATGTTCTCGACGACGACGACGACGACGTACGTGGTGTATATAAAAATGATTATTATCGTTGGCGTTCTCATTGTTCGGCGGCGTGCGTACGTACGTAATACACGGGCCGCCACCAGCCGGCCAGTATGACTACGTGAAATAGATTGGCGCCGGCCGGCGACTGGGAAACGACGACGATCCGGCGTTTACCCGCCGTTTTTATGCACGCAACAGCGTCCAGCGTACATGATAGTCGTTCGCTTCTTATTTGGTATGACCGGTTATATTATACGCACACGCATGCGTACGGCACATACGTGTGTGCGTATAATATATGTATATTACTGTGTATATTCTGTATAATATTATTATTATCTCGAACGTTTGGTGAAATCTTTGGGGGGAAGGGGGGAAAATTAAAAAAAAAAAATATAGCATCTATAATTACGCGTAATAATGGTACGTATATAGTAGTGATGGGCACTATCGAATAGTTTATACTATCGAATAGTATTCGATATAGTCGTCATAGACTATCGAATAGTCTATTCGAATAGTTTTACATGATCGAATGCCGATTTTTCGACAAAAACTATCGAATAGTTCGGTAAACTATCGAATAGTTTGATACCAATTATAATACCGAATAGTTCGGTACACTATCGAATAGTTCGGACTATCGAATAGTTCAGACCAACTGAATAGTTCGGACGACCAACCGAATAGTTTGAACTGTCGAATAGTTCAGATCTTAACGATCGATAGTTTTTAAGTATCTATCGAACAGTTCGGTAGTGACTATTCGATAGTGCCCATCACTAGTATATAGTACAATATTAAAATAACGTAGTGTCGTACATAACAATATTATTATTATTATTATTATTATTATTATTATTATTATTATTATAGGTACCAGTACAGAACAGGAGTACTGCTGTGGCTGGCGATTATATGATAATATTATACATGTTTTCAGACGGTTCAGAAGTGGACGTGATGGGCATTATTATTATTATAACAATAATTTATTTTTTGAATTTGACGACCACCGGTCCATGGTATACGCGGCTCAGTGAACTTAAAAAAACAAAACAAAACAAAACAACAACAACAACAACAACAACAACAATAACGTCAACGACGACAACGACAACGACAATATATATATATATGTGTATTGTCGGGCCGAGTGTGCGTGTGCGTACGGGATATTTTGGCATTGCACGCACGCGCGCGCCGCTTGCAGTGGACGTGCGTATATGCACGCCCATTGACGTAAATAGGTACACGATGCCATTGACAAAAACGTAAAACGGCCGGCGCGGCAGACAATCCGGAAGATATATACGCGTGCCCCTGCCGCGCCGCAACCCCGCCCACACATTGCGGTTATCTTCTTATTGTACACCGCTGTGACTATTGTAACGCATTCGATAAAATTACCATATAATATGTTATATGAATATACACGTACGGTACATATTATAGGCTTGAAAAATCGATGCTGGGCAAGTTAATGATTTTTTTTTTTTTTTTTTAAATTCGGTCGAGTTAATGACAAAAAAATATATATATATATATACCTAATAAATGGTAAAAGTTTTAAGTTAATAGTTTTATTTTTTTTCTTGACGATTGATTTAAGTTGAGTTAAAAAAACAACTTATTAACTTAATTTTTTGTTTTTTGTTTTTTTTTTTGCAACAGTCAATATAATATAACATTTGAGATATATTAGGTACAGGTATAATTAAATATATATATATTTTTTTTTTGAATTACTGTTATTTTTAACTTTAGGCATTTTAAATTTTTTAAAAATCATTGACATAGTATTATTGAAAATACTACGATGTATTATTAAAATAACAAATAGTTATATATGGGAAAGAAATAATTCTTATAATATAATAATTATTAGAAACGACAAAAAACAACTTTATTTTATTCAACCATTAATAGACACAATATGAAATCAAAACGTATCGATTATTTTTTAATTAACTTAACCGAGTTTTAATTAAAACCAACTCGTTATTTAAAAGTTATTATAACCAAAAATAATTTAAGTTAACAAATAACAAATATAAAAGGTTAAGTTAAAAGTTAAAATTAACTTAACTTTAAACTCATTAACTCGTTAATGCCCAGTATTGCAAAAAATTATTACATAGGTATAATTCCTTATTTTTATTAATTTTTTTATTTATTATTATACTACAGTATATTGTTTACGAACACAGTACACATACTGTATAGGCACCTGAATAATAATTATATGAGCCGTAACGATACCAGTGAAAATGTGTAGGTATAAAAAAAAATCATTGTTGTCAATAATGTTTCAAAGATCCTTTGATCATAGATAAATATAAAATCATACCACCTCTGATGTAGAAACAAGATTTTGTTGTCCATTTTGTTGAAAATAATAATATTGGTCACTTTTTTTGAAAAACATTTTATACATTTGATTTCCAAGAATGTATAGAAAACGCGTTTTGCCAACAATATGTCACTTAGATGTGGATGTGGCTTTAAGTTATTTAATATTACAGTGCAGTGGTATCCGCGGATCAAAATGTCATCTCTATAGTAAAGTGACATTTAGATCTACAGGGAACTCTTTGATCCGCGAGTAAAAAAGTCTCCCGATCAATATGTCACCTTGTACGTAACGTATTATATACATAACGTTAGGTAAACAAATAAATAACAAACAAGCAGGCAATGAATACATAACTATCAGGGGTACAGATCCAGGGTGACCAACTCATAGGCGCCCAGAGGGGGGAAAATGAGGAATTGGCATCTTGGTTATATTTATTATTTATATTTTAAATCGAATAAAATAATTAGGAGGTCCATCTCCTAGGAGGAAATATTTTTTTTTGGACCGATCATTTTTCGGAATAATTTTTCCCTCTTAATATTTTTTGGTTTTAACACACAAAACAGAGAATGATCAATTATTTGGAAAGTTAAAATTAAGTAAGTATATTATTTATAATATATTATGTATGGGAAATACATTTATAGAAATATATTTTTTTAGAAATACTTATGAATAAACTGGTCTTTTCAGAGATCTTTCAATACAATGACCGATCAAAATTTGAAAAATATTTTCCTTGAAATTATTCTATCCGACCAATAATTTTACAGAATAATTTTTTTACGAATATTTTAATATACGAAAAATAAACAAGGTATTTATTGGAATGTTCGTGATACGTACAATTTAATCAAAATAGCGTCTCCCTTTCATCTATTATCAGAAAACATAATTGATATGTATTATTTAAAAGATTTTGCGGAATATTCACAATTATTAATATATTATAATACATTATTATCTATGGATAGTAGGTAAATTGGTAAACGGAAGAAAATGGTTAGGAAAAAATAACAATTCGATAGATAAAATCTTGACACGAAATTATAATAAATGTATAATTATTACAGTAATAGTTAACGAGGATGGTTTACCATCTATTTATAAGGGTTCCTGTGTAGGCAATTTTTTTAGAAATGTTTTGAATAATGAAAATTCAGAAATTAAAAAATGTTACATTTTAAAAGTAATGAAAAATAGCCTCATATCAGTACCACTTTTTATTGTTGTGTAATCACATTTGTTCAACAACTACTTGTGGTTTTCTGATGACAGTTTGATATTAAATCAAAAATTGTCATAAAAGAAAAATAATTACAATAAATAAAAGATAAAACCGAGCACAGTTTTGGTTCGATATGTATACGTTTAAAATTGGTGATTGAAAGACGTCAAATTTTCAAATTTTCACATTTAAAAAATTTTACTAAAAAAACTATTGTCGTTCATAGAAAATATTCTCATTAATCTCATCTATCACACACTGTTTAAATTTTGAATCACGATTACTAGGAGAGAAGTTGCAGTCCTCTTAATTCTAAGGATAAATATTATGCTTAAACATAATTTAAATAAAAATTAAACAATTAAAGTTTTTGATTATTGTTTAAAAATATGGTATAATAAATAAAAATTAATGTTGTTCCAGCCATTTCCGGGGGATGGGAATGGACGTAGGATGAAAAAGTACTTTATCCTTAAAAAGCTCTTTTAAACTAAACTTGAAAATTTTTTTAATACTGTACAAATTATAATTTTATAATACCTAATATATATATATGTATTTTAACTAAAAATTAATTACTTAATCTTTAAGGTTATAATTCAAAAGGTCATTTTAATATAGAATAATTAAAAAAAAACATGAATTTAATTAATTGCTGCATTAGTATTTAGTAAATGATACATATTAAATTTTAAAAGTTATAAAAACATCACCATCATATTTTAAATTCTCAAAGAGGGTCAATAGTGGGATAATATGGGTGGACATTTCCAGGAATGTTCCCGGAAAATTCCCAGACATTTACGTTCTCGGGAATAAAATAACACTAGTAATAACATATTATAACTATAATAGTTTATAGCGATATAAATACATATATACAGGGTGAACTTTTTAAACGAGCTCGTCTTACATATAATTTTATTTGTGAATATTTATCTATTAAAAACTTTTTTATGTATAAACTTTAAATACTTATGTCAGTTTATCATTACAATTTTATAAAAAGTCCGAATTTTGACTATTTTTTTTAAGTTTTATGTTTTTCTTAAATGGAAACATGCATTTTTTACTTAATATTCTAATGTCTAACGGTTGTCTAAAAATGTCTCTGTATTATTTTCGAATATTGAACCAAGAGTTTATTATTTATAAGCATTTAAAGTTTAGATAAGAGGTGCGGAGGGCCAGGAAATAATTTTTTTAGTATATACCCCGCATTTCACAATTTTAAATGTTAAATAATTATAAATATTGGTTCAATATTCGATATTTGTACATCAACATATATAACTAAAAATAACAAGTTTAAAAAATAGTAAGAAAGATTAATATCCATAAGAATTAATCACCTCCTCTCCCCCGGATAAATCACTATAGTATACATTTATAATTGTAGGTACTTTTAAACTTTTAAAGACTTCGAGAACAATTGTTCAAGAATTCGAGAGAATCGTACATACAAGTAAAATAATTTAATTATTATACTGTTCAATAAAAGTTACGTATAGTGAAATAATTTAACACATTCTCACTTTTATCTTGTAATTTGTAATTTACCTAATAGAAATACGAGTAGGTACCTATATACTCGTTTTGTGCTCGAAAATAAATCACTTCATTGTAATCTAAAAATTCACTTCAAATTTGTTGTTTACAAGGATTTTCGTTGTCGACATAAATTACAATACCTACCTACCTACTCGATTGATATTTACTATTTGGATTTTAGGCGGCAGACAGTTGTAATATGCGCACAATAGTACGATATACAGTGAACTGAATGGATTACAAGTATAATAATATCTATCTTATACCTATATTTGATTATTTGTTAACATCGAGAGTTTTCAATTGCTCAAACACCTACCATGAACTTAAAAAGTGAATACTTTCAATCGCGGATATATTATATCAGCCACAGCCGTGATTTATTAAATCACGGTCTGATTATCGAAAAAAACAAAACAAAATGTACCGGCTCAACGTAATTAACAAAACTATCGATCATCCGTATAAGTATACCGACGAGATTGGAATATTGTAGTAGAGTGTTTTGAAATAAACGCCAAATCCTCCGGGAACCAATATTGCCAGACACCCTATAAAATGTATGTCGTAGGTGCAAAGTGCGTGTCGAAGTCGTTGGCCGCGCGTCTAGACGCTCGGTGCAAGATGTCACGATGGACGCATATTATTGTATGATTACTTGGCAGTTTTACGAGACTGCGGTGTGTATTCTTATATATGTATAATTCTATATGGTCGTATGTATATATTGTCTGTGTCTGTGCGATTTATTATTTTTGGATGGAAAGCAGTGGAGAAGAGACGGGGACTTCTTCACAGATCTTCAACTGCTCACTATACGAAATTAACGCACGAACGTTATTTGTTAATTTTTTTGTCGGGAAAATCAGTAATATTGATGTTGATGTTGGATTTTTTTTTGTGTGAAGCAAGCGATTCCTTTAAATTAAAAAAAAATAAAAGTCTTCGATATCATAAAATGTCAATATAACCATTAATTATACGTGTCATTAACAGCAATATTTCGTAAAATATAATATTGATTACACGCGTAATATTTATCTCATTTTTATTACTTTTTTTTTTTTTTTTTACTTTTGAACAAGGAGCGACAAAATATGTCGTAGGTATGTATATGTGTATGCATACACTTTATGTATAGTTGTCCAGTTTGATTAAAGGGTTAAATTTATTGCAGATAGAGTTCCGTCCTACTACTCCTACTTTGACAAAGGTTGTTCTACACGCTAGTTACTTTATAGTTTTTCTACTAAATGCCGACAAAATACTTCTTTCAAACGTCAAAAAGCAAAAAAAAAAGTCATCATTTTTTTCTGTTTTCTGACTTGACTCATTTTGCCGAATGATTTCCAGAAGTGGACCATAATGATTTAGTTGACTGAGAAAACTTTAGGGGGCAAGTTGCCCCCCCACCGCTACTTTCACCCCTGCCTACTTTTAATATGAGGAGAGAATGATCCAAATGAGCACGAATAAATAAGAAAGGAAAATACTTCTATAAACGAAAAAGATCAAAAATACAAAAAAACCGAGTATTTGTGGGTAGTATGGAAACAATTACCAGAAAGAAGGTTAAACCAAGAATAGGTTAGGTTATGTAGGGAGAATCCCTAAAACGATTAGGGATGATTGGCGAAATACTTCCATATGCCAGACAGCGTAGGTGCGAATAATTTATTCATTTATATAATATAGTTTATACATTGTATTTATTATATTATTATATCGGAGCAAAAATAGGAATGATATTTTTAAACAAAATAAATGAACACATACATGAATATGTAGGTATATAGAATAATAATTAATAAAATCACTTTCTTATATGGTTAATAATTAGTCAACGAATATAAAAAAATATATTATTCAAGATAAGATTATCTAAAATGTCAAATTTCAATTTTCAGTTATATTTAAAATATAAATAAATATAAAAATATTTACTATAAAAAAATATATCATAATTTAAATTCTTCTATACAATTATATATTATATAGGTACCTACCATTCTTTATAATAACACTGACGTATAACAATAATAATATTATAGGTACCTACATAAATAATAAATATTAAATAACGTTTTTAATATTATTATTTTCATTGAATTATTAATATTGTTCTCATTTTATTTTCACTGTTAGGTTACATTTATCCATAGATAATACATAACATGAGTATCGATGAGTTTATTATAAGTTTTTTTTTGGAATGGTGGGGAAGCTTAGTATCTATGCTATCCGTGTATACTCAGCTACGTCAACCTTCGTTAAATTTTTTCAAAAACTATTTTTAAAAAGCGGTTTTTGTTTAAAAATGAACATTGTGAACATTGACCAACAAACAATACAGATTATTATTATAAATTATAACGGTTTTCTATACAAATGAAATGGCAATTTTCTAATTTCATATATGAATAACCAGTTTTCGACTATAATATTATGTGTATTATTTGATCTAATTTTAATTTTTACAAAATATTCAAAATATACCTACCCATTATCTTCTATATTATTATTATTTAAATCCGAAGATATTAAAGCAGGACATCAGATTGTATATAAAATATGTGATAAATTTAATAACTCATCACGATTCACGAGCTATTAAATGATGTGTTTAAGAGACCTTTTGGTCGAGAGACGTAGTCTAGGAAATATAGGACGGTTGCATAAACGTTCATTAAAAAATTATAAATTCTTGAATTTTTAATGGTCCCTTAAACACGCAATTTTATGACCCGTGAATCGTAACAAGCCCATTAAATTTATCACATTTTTATTGTATTTATTGTAGAATAAAATTCAGGAATTTACTAATTATTTAATGAACGTTTATGCAACCGTTCACCTGCAGTCTCTTAGGCTACGTTTGTCTACCAAAAGTGTCCTTTTGGTTTCCAGACAAAATTTTTCTAAAAATGGTAAGACTTTATAGTTCGTGCTCCAGGGGAGAGGGGCACAGACCTAAGAGTATAACTCTATGTTATAAGTATATTGTATAGAAAAATGGTATTTATAGTAAAAAGGATTTTTTATAGTGGTCATTGTCCCCCTTCAACAAGTTCCTGGAGTCGTCTCTACGTGCGTATTTCTAACCAGTGCAGTAGCAGCGCAATGACGCACAGGGATAACACCACCGCTCGAATATTGTTCATGTGAAGTGCATGCATTATTTTTGCAGATAACGAGAAATATAGCAGAAAAACAAAAGATAACGTCATGGGCGAACCGTTTTGAGAAATCCGTATTCCTCACGTTTCCGATATAAACGACTGGTGCAAAAGACTATATCGGTCTTATATATCATAAAATTGCGTATTTATAGCGGAGACACGTGCGACTCGAGGATAACATCGCGTTGAATACAATGCACTGTGACCGTGCAGTGGGCACGAGAAGTGCATTTCGATGAAAAAAAAAAAAAAAAACCAACACCTATTTAACGATCGTCGTAATGCTGTGTGCGGAACGCGTGCAGAGATAAGTCGTATATAGGTAAAAATGTAAAATACACATTGTTTTCGTAATATCGTATAATAGTGTGTGTACACGCATATATTATAATTTTATATTATTTAGTGCACATATACATGTATGTATATTTAGATACGTACGAAGATAATAAACGCTAAAAATAATCGGAACGAATAAATTGCGATAGCCCCGGGACGACGACGAGGGACTCGAGGGAGGCATATTTGTAAAATTGCCAAAAATCGGTTAACGAAAACAACGACCGGCTCAATCGTCGGCGTATATACAGAACAACATACAATAATAATATTACATAACGATAATATTATTTTGGGTAATAAATAAATTATGGATACGAGTGAAATAACGAATCGCTGCACGGGGGTGGCTCCAGGGACTCCAGGGAAAAATTGGAAAAAAAACGGCTTTTTAAAATTTTTAAAATGTTCAAACACCCATCACTATTCTTCACATTTGCTCGTATAATGATAATCTTGGGTGGTGGAGGAGGGCAACGGTCCCTCGGGATCCCTTCTTAGAGCTGCCCCTGTCGCTGCAGCTACATGTTATTACAATATATTATTATATATGTAAGTACCTGTCACCCTGTACGGTTTCTTGGGCACGGCGTTGTCTTCAAGCAGAGGCGAGTGCTTTCTAGCTGCCTGGTACAGTGCATCGGTCGCCGGAGTGTTGGTCGCTAGAACGCACAGTAATACGAGAGCGGCGGCAGTAACGGTTGCGGTGCACTTGCCGATGGCCATCGCGGCGGTGGCCCGCAGGGATGCGCGGCCGACGTTTGATCGTCGCGTACGCCGTTTAGCAGTCACCAGCAGCTCAGTAGCGGCAGGTATATTACTAGCTGATATTATGTAGACAGGCTTGGTATATTCGACTGTTAGTATTATAATAATATTATGGGGAGCGGCCTGGCTAGTAGCTATAGAGCAGTGTCGGGATTCGTATTTTACCCTCTAAGAAATTATGCGTTTGTCAGAGCGGAAAAGCTTTCGCGCGCACACATCGCGTGGGGAAGGTGGACATTTTTTGTTGTTGTTTTTTTGCGCGAAAACTTACGAACCCTCAAATATTATAGATATCGTTTCGCTCGTGTATATTCGGGGCCCGGCAGTGGAGGGTCGTCGGGGTGGGGCGGCGCGGCGGGGGGAACGACCGTAATGATAATAAACACGCGTGGTAACGGGACCGCGAGAGACCGGTGGCTGTGCAGCGGCAAACGTGCAAGCACTATTCGGAACACGTGCGAAACGAACGCGTACGGGTAGCACACTGGCGAGATCGTCGCCGTCATCCGCCGCCGTCCGCCGGTTCGCCGCCGCGCGCCGCCGCCGTAGCGTAATACGTGCGTGTGTACGTTGTATTATGGTACGGCGGCGACCGTGTGCGCCGTGTACGCGCACTCGCACACACCGGCGGCCGCCCCGGACGGCGGAGCAGACGGCCGTCGCGCGGGGCCATTTATATTTTCTACCCGTCGTCGCCGTCGCCCGTCGCCGCCGCGGCGGCCAGAACGACGAGCCCGGCGGCGGCGGCGGCGGTGGCGAGAAAAACGTGGGCCGCGGGATTTGACGCCACAGCGGCGACGGCCGACTAATATTATTTACTGGCGACGATTAATTATCGGACTCGGCCGTGCACGCGCGAGCTCGCGCGCGCCAACCGTCGACGCTGCCGCCGGCTGAAACAATGCAACGCGTACAACACGAGGAGACACCTTTTGCCGATCCCCTGGCGCCCGCGTCCGCCTATTATGCCGTATTCCGTACGTGCTGGCTATTGTAGTGTACGGGCGACGATTGTTGTAGCCGCCGCCGCCGCCGCCGCCGCCGCCACCGCCGTCGCACGCGCCCGACGACCCGACGGTTCTCGTGTTATTATGTAGTATATATCCGGTGGTCCACGCGAGTCTGCTGCTGCTGTAAGGGCGGGAGCGATTTGACGACTGGCTAAGTGGCGCGCGCGCGCTCGTCGCATTCACTGCTCGAAAGGGTAGCACTATTATAATGTGTGCGCACGGCTGACTCACTGCAGTGGCGCGACCACGGGGGTGGACTTCGGGCCCCGGACCCCTCCCTTGGCCGCACAGTGCGCGCGTATGACGTTCGGTAACGAATGCATAATATTATGTATTTTGTCGAGAATACAGTAAATATTTTTGTTTTACATCAACATAATAATATGTCATTCGGTTCGACAATGGACCGTATATACACTATAAAATATTTTTCGAATAGGTATCTCAATATCGGCATTATGGTAGATAAAGAGGGAATGTGAGTATAGGGCCCTGAAAATATGCACATCACGGTGAACAACGTGTGGACATAGGATGTGACGCGTAGTATAGTTACAAAATTTTCAATGAAATACTTGCATTAGCATTTTTCATTTTTATCAACTTACATAGTTATAGGTATACTCGTACAATAACCTATAACCATCGTAAAAATACTTAACATAAAATATATATATATATAATAGATATTGTGAAAATTCGTGAGCATTCTATAAAAAATTTAGGTCCTAAAAACGTTTTACTCGCTTCGCTCCAAAACCATTCAGTCTATGTTTCGAACTTACAACTTTCAACTTTCAAACTTTTTTACTACATTTTTATATTCCAAGCGGAAAGAAGAAGCTATTAATTTTACAATCGTGTTATTTTTCTTTGGAATAGAAGGGATCGAGTAAGCGTTTTGAGGCAAAGAGTTTTTTTGATGGAATTTCCATTTTCATAAACATTTTAAAATAGGTATTTTTTTAATTTTTCCAGTAATTTTCTTAAGTGTAAAGAAGACTTGCCGAAAATGATTTTAAATAGGATAGTTATAATGCCAGAAACTTGAAATTTTGCAAAAATTATTTATTATATAGCACTATATAGCACATGGTTGAAATATCAAAACTTTACTTGTTGACCATTTCACAGTAATTTTTATTGATATGGTATGGTTTTTATACATGCATAATGTAGGTATGCACTTTATGGGTATGAGTTGTATAGGGGTTTTTGGGTAAAAATATTTCTGTTAAGAAATTTATTTTAGTTCATGGTTTAATAACGTTAATTATAAATTTCTCAGTAGCTTAAATTATTAGAATAATATAAGATATATATACGAGATGAACCAGTGTGAGCTCATAGATTGTATAATTAAAAATAACACCTATTGATAACAATATATAATTGTAATCATAATAATATTAAATTTAGGTGGTATATTAAACTGGAGAGACTTCATTTTTAATTTTTATGCAACTTGCACCTGCGAATACATTTTCAAAATCAATATTTTTCTTTCCAATTTTCAAACTTTGATATAGTAATCCATAGGCGTGTCTAGACTTTCTTATCGGATCATTCACTCATCCCCTCCCCCCCCAAAAAAAGGACAACATTTTTTTTTTGTTTATCATTTTTCTCTCATAATCAAATAATTAATTGTTTCAAAATTCAAAATACTAAATCCTGAATATATAAAAATGAAAAACATTAGTGACTCAAGTCTTTCATGAGCCATTGTGCTGCAGTTATGTTTTCACGAAGGCCAATTTTGAAAATGCACGTTCGCACAAACTGCAGCTAGTCACAGGAATGGTGGTGAAAAGTATTATTACATTATAAAAATATAGAAAAATTTGTTCTATCATTTGTAATTAGGAAATTAATTCAATTATTAATCGTCTTAGAAGTTATAGTTGCTAATTTATCAATGAAATTTAAAATAAGGTGCACTTCGCTCGTCGGGTGGAAGCACTTATCGGATAGGATACCTACCTCTTATTGGTGGATGTATTGCATTTGAAAGCAATGATAAGTCATTGAATTCGAAAAAAATATTTTTACATTTTTACTTTATTTTACTACTAAATTAAATATTCGTTGTAAATTTCAAGATTTTAAAGTTATTATTTTCGAAATTACGTAGAAATAAAAAATCTCGATTTTACAAAATTGTATTTTTGCTGTTTTTTCGTCATTTTTGGGTAGTTTTTCCTTACACATTAAAAAAAAACAAAATTTATAATAGTACATATAATTTATATTAGTCTCACAGACTACAGACGTATAAATGTTGTCATGAATATATTTGTAATATAGCACAGAACATGGTAATTCAGACAAAATTTTAATTTGCGGCTGATTTTGCAGGTCGTGCCTGTGTATGATAGGAACGACACGTAAACACGCCTATGTAGTAATCAATATAATAGTATTAGTATGATTAAAAATTCCGAAGGATTTGAAAAGTTTTAGACTATAAAATTGTAAATTACCTATGTTATTATTACTAAAACGTATTTATAAAAAATACATACCAATACAATAATAATAATATAGGTACGTAATATAAATATTATTGAAAAATATAAAAAAAAAACTTTTACGTAAGTCGTAACATTGAAACTCTCAAAAGTAAAAACAGAAAAGAGAGTAGGTATACGCCATGTAACATCATATCACGTAATTTTTTATTGATATAAGTACGCAATATATAAACACAACGGAGGTATACGGCGTATAACCCTGTACATGCCCCAATACACCACTGTAGATAACAATATTAATCTGTAGCCGTATTTTTCATTATATGTACCTGTATTGGTATTTTATAAATGTTTAAGTTTCTTAAAAAAAAAAAAAAAAAAATGATTTTTATCAACTCATACAATATATAAATAAATGCTCACACACTGCTGAGATGCACAACGCGATATCGATACGTTTAAAATTTGTACATTGTTATAAAAAGGGCCGGTGCAAAGTTTACCTTGCGCCACTTCCACCGGCTATAAAACCATTGGAACAACCGTATACAGATCACGAATTAAGATGTATATACACTATACAACTTTTGTGTGTGTTAGTGATGGGCAAATTCGGTCTTGGTCTTGCAGTCTTGGTCTTGGTCTTGCAAAAATGCAAGACCAAGACCAAGACCAAGACTGTATTAGAGCTAGCAAGACCAAGACCAAGATTTT